>OU015535.1:18609150-18751650 GCA_907165065.1 Caprimulgus europaeus | reverse complement strand
CTCTACCAAAGGTCTTGCTTAAAGAAGGTAGAAATAAATACTGTGCTAAATTCGTTTCTCTAGAAGGAGGAGGGGGTGCCAGTAGCCTTTGCCAGTGACAAGGTGCTATGAAGAGGTGCATGCAACCTGCGTGCAAGGGGAAGCACGGACCTTTGTTGGGCTCACACAGTGAGGTTGCAGCTGGACCAAGGGCTTCTCGTGCTGCTCGCAAGGCCTGTGGCTCAGGCCAGATGTTTTGCCAAAGCAACTTGACTAATAGCTGGACACATCGAAAGTGTGATTACCATCTCTGTAATTTCCTCCCTCCTCTCCCTCGAGTATACTGATGTTCAAGGCTGCCAAAAGCGCCTATGGTCTTGCCTTTTAAGTCAAAAATATACAAGAAGAACAGTTTCAGATATCTCTAGATGCCCCGCTTGCTGTATGGTGTCACCGTGGGTACATCGCGTTGCCTTCGCTGCTCCATATGCAGATATCATGCCCATTTTTTGCGTAAGTGTCTGTGGAGCTGCTTGAACACAGACTTTTATTACTGCTTGTTGGAGTCAGAATTTTATACTCTTGTCTTCCAAACCCATGTTTCATCCAGCAAGCCCTTAAAGGCTTGCGAGACCATCACCTTTGCGTATTTTGTCTGAAAAGCCTTCGCGCGTAGCTCCGCGTGCCAAGAGCCACATACTCTGTTTTCCTAAAAATTACGTTCGGGTTGCCAAAAAAATTGGTGGGAACTCGCGATTTCCGAGTGACAAGTTCACACGCCAACTGCCAAAGGAGAAGAGCCGATGTGCGAGGTTTTGCAGAACCTTCGCCGTCTCCCTTCCGGCTGAGCTCTGATCTGTGCTCCCACCGGAGTCGGGTGTGCGACAGCCGGAGCAGGCACCGGGGCTGGCGGTGCCTTCCAGCGTGTGGGCAGCCCCGGAGGTGCAGGCAAACGGCAAGGAAAGGACAAAGACAAAAAAAAAAAGGAGACCGAGATGCAAACTCAACCTTGTGAATTCATTTCAGCTGTGTCTTGGTGGATGAGGAGTGGGGTTGGCTTGGTCTTTGGAAAAACACAGGTTGGGCACTGAGAAGGGAGTGGATCACCAGCAGAGCAGGTGATGGTTTGGGAAACATTCTATTTTCCTGTCTATTTAGTAAGTCTTGAAGCAACAGCTACAAGAGTTCCCTTTGCTGCTGCCCATGTTCCCCTCTTTAATTATATAAAATAAATTTTGCACATCTTCATTTTGCAGGCTTAAAATGTTTTAGGGTTTAACTTTTTTATTTCATTTTTGTAAACGACTTCAGCGGTTGCACGTTTGGCACGGTTTTGTTATCCTGGATGTTACGTTGTGATCTGGCACACGGAGCATTAATTCCTTTATCAGCTCTATTTCCTTTACAGTTGTTCATTTAATGGAGCTCCTCTGTGTATTTCACAAAACAAGATGCATTCATCACAACTTGCCGACCCCGGATAGTATTGTAACGCGTTCCACAAAAATAGCACTTTTGTGGATAGTTGTGGAAGTTGGGTGTTTGGTTTATTTTTCAGATGCTGGGAGGAAGCAGTAGTAGAATTCTTGCATGCATAATCAGGAGGAACTTTCTAGAAGCTCTTTATTCTGGCTGTTTTCTTTCAAAGCTGTGTTTACTCTAAGAATTCGATGGAGGCAGTTGAAATATGTGGCTGCAGCGTCGAACCAAATAGAGTGTGTGTGTTGTTGCTCTCCTTGTTCTGCTTTGACTTGTGCCAACAGTTTTAATCCAAAGAAGGAGATCCTACAGCTTGTGGCTGCAGCATCATACAATCCAGTTCAGGGTGCAAATCACCCTCTTACAGCACATCCTGACACTGAATAGTCGTGTCTTGAATAGGCTGTAGGTAGAGTGTATCCTTCTCTTTCACAAGCCCTGGGAGCAGGAAGCCACATGCCTTGGCTCTGCAGTGTTCAGCAGCCACCACACCTGTCTGACCATGCACCTGCATGTGGCTGGAGATGTTCAGGTGCTGTCTTCAGTGCAGATTTTGAATGTTAAGCACACATTGCTGGTTGTCAGCAGCCTCCACGTGCTGTTGGAAATCCAGCACCAGCAAGGACATTTTCAGAAGCATGGAACAACCTCTGCTGAGCTTGGAAGTGATGATGGACCCTTCCAGCCCAGGGCTGAACACCTTGCTTTGGAGAGGTTGTGAGGCCATGGTGCTGTTTATTGGGAGGCTCTCTGTTGCATTGGCATCACGTGTGGAAAAGGTATGGGCAACCAGGGGAGGAGTGCTCATGATTGCCCGCTGTTGTTGGCTGAGGCAAGCTGGAGAGGCTTTTTCGGTGCCCATTTGCTCCTCTCTTCTGTTGTCTCTTCCTCTCCCAGACCTCTCTGATGGTGGCTTAATGATGGGCATTGCTCTTCTGCCACGGGTGAATGCAGAAGAGGGATTAAGAGCTTGGCTTCCTGCATCCTGACACAAAACTAGGCATATGTGCTTTTTTTTGGTGAGTAGAAACAAAATTGGTTTTGACAGATCTTTTTTAGGGAGTTTTCTCAGGCACAGGATGAAATTTTGAGGTGGAAAAAATTCACACTTTTTTCTTCCCCTCTGTTGGGCCAGTGTGATGAGGACCAACTGTATTTTTGGGTGCTTGGGATCCATGTGTGTCACTGTTGAGCATGTGGCTGTTGAGGAACATGTGCAGTACATACACGTCTCCTGCACAGCAACATGGTGGGATGGGATCTTTGCTCTGGACCCAGACTGGAGCTATTTCTGGGAAAGAAAACATCCAGACAAACCTGGAAGGAAAGCACCTCTTCTGTCCCACTTACTGTGTTCTGGCTTGTCGGGTACTTTCATAGTGTGTGTCTTAGCTCAGGCACCAGTGTTCGTAGGCACACGAACAATTTCTCTTCTGCGTGGTGCTGTCCTAGCTGTGACCTGATAGTCACAGCCCTTGGACAGGGCAAGGCAAGGAGGCTGTCTGTGTTTCCACAAAAGCTTAGCTAAGGGCATTTTTTCTTATTGTGTTAAGGGCCTGATTCTTGAGGGGGAGGGTTAGATGCTCTCAGTTGTGGGTGCTCAGCGTTTTTGCAAGTCACCCTGCTTAGAAGTTGGTGGTTACGTTGTTTTATTTTTTTTTTTAATGAGAAAAAGCATTTTTCCATTTGCTTTCTCCATAAACTGAAACCACTAAAGAGCCCTTGCTTAGTTTTCCACACACAAGCTCACATTGATGGGAGCATGAGAGGGACTGCAGGTCTTAGAAGGCTTTAAGTGTGTGAAAACAAGGAGTCCTAATACAAATGGTTTTGCAACTTAATTGTAGTGGGTGTGCCTTTGTTTGCAAAGAGAAATGAAAGTGCTGGAGGCCGAAGTGCTTTCTTTATCCTCAGAGCAGTATAAACTTCCCCAGCCAGTTTTGCCAAGGTGCCCGAGACCTGCAAGTCCCTGCAGAGCTTTGGCACCCTGCTCATGGGGACCCTTCCCACTGATGACCTCAAGCTGTCCGTCCTTGCATCGCTCTCCAGAAATACCATGTTTTGCACGGTGGCCCTTTCTGAGCTCCCAAGTGTCCTTCTTAAAAGGTGGCTTGTTCACAGCGTGGGCTCACTGCATTTGGAGAAGCCAGTGTGTCTTTTCCAGTGGTTTTGAGATTCATGTCTTGCTCCGGGGTGGAGATGCAGACCTCCATGTAGCCAGCCTTAAGCCTGTTGAAGGCAAAGGGACTGCTCCTCCTCGCACGCTGTCTTGGAGCGCTTCAGCTCCATGAACCCCTGAGAACCTGGTGCCTGGGGCCAAACCTGCCTCCTGCTTCAGCCTCCTCCACTACCCAGTGCCCCATAGAAACAGGATCCATTTAAAAAGATGCTGTTTGCAGCATCTTGGACTTGCTGTGTGAGGATGAGAAATGTTCACATCAATTCTTTAAATAACACCTCGTAGTGTTGAATGCACAGAATTATAAACCATTTTTATATTCTGAGACTCATTTGCATCTTCACATTAAAAACTGTGGTTTTCTTTTCAGGGAATGGTTGCAAGATCTGATTTGTTTTGAAATCAAAGCTAAATTTGTGTTCTTGCATTCCTCTTTGCCCTTCATTTGACAAATTTTTCTTGTTCTATAAATACAGAATTGTAAACAAGGGCTAATCCTTAGCAACAACCTGGAAAGTTAACATTTCTCTCCAGCTCCTATTGTAATTAATTCAGACACTCTGAATATGATGTGATTTACACATAGTATTCCTAAGGCCAGTAGGTACTAATATCTTGTTAGAGAACTGAGGGAAAGAACATGCTTTTGTGTGCACCATGGAACATAATTGCACCACATTTTCTTTTATAAGAAGATGTTTAAAGATGCTTTTTACCTTACATTTGAAAAATGGAAGGCTTCTGCTTTTGCATTTGGCTGAAATTGTCTTAAATGTGTTTTCCCTCCTGCTGCAGTCAACATTGTCAAAACATTTTGCAAAGTACATTTTAATCATTATATTAATTTTAATTCTCGGTGTAGATAAATTCATAGGATGCTTCCACTTTGTCATGAAAGTTTTTCCCCATAAACATCATCTGTTTTCCCTGTGCAGAAAAGAAAGGGATAATATAGTCGATGAAAGGATAAATCCCTTGCATTAAATTGTTTAAATATAGCTTGAACACTCTTTCTCTCATGGTCCATCCTTTTATATTTTATTTAATTTTCATTTAATTTTGTTTTGTTCTGTTTATATTTGTTCAGGGAGTGTTTTTGTAGTGTTAATCTATGTAAGCCACATAGAGTTGAAAACTGCAACTCCCAAAAGGCTGTGATTAAAACATTATGGATGTGGCAAACCACAAATGCAAAAGTAAGTTTACATTTAGATTTTCTTCATAAAATATTTTATTCAAGTTTTGTAATACCTTGGTATTGTGGTCAGCATTGCCATAAAAATTCTGTGTTATATGGAATGATACAATCTGTGAAGCATTTCCCATTATGTAGACACCATGTCTTTAAATTATAGCAATTTCTTAAGATTTTAAAGCAAAATGAGCTCTTAGAAGTGTGATTAATAGCAGGGAATGAGGCTAACACTGGGTCATCAGTGGCACTCCATTACAAAAAAGGTTGGACTAATAAAAGCATCCATCTATTTGACCAATAAAGCATTTGAATGATATGCTTATAGTTTTTATCATACTGTAGTTACTTTGTACTGAATAAACTGTGATTTTACGTGCTGGAAAAGGAGCGTGGAACAGACAGCACAGCTGAGGTGAGAGCAGTTGTCTCGAGTAGGGAAATATCAGGACTTTTATGTGAAGCTTGATGTTTTCAGAAGCCTTCAGGTTGCGGTGTCTAAATTTTTGAAGCCGCTGTGAAATATCTAAATCCCCCGTGACCCGTGCCTGCCTGCCCACAGCCGTTCGGTGAGGCTGGCCCTCGCTGTCCTGCAGGGAGGGGAGAAAGGAGGGTATTGTGTGTAATCATTAATTCAGAGTTAAGTCCCCGGCAGCCCCAGACATCAGAAATATTCTGCTGAAGCACAGGAAATGGGGCAGCACTTCTGTTTTCCTGGTGTGCGGACGCCAACCCCGTCCTCGAGTCGCACCTTTCATCCTGCTCACTATTATGCTGTCAACCTGGTGTATTAAAAAATACAAGGTTGCCTGAACAATACTGCATTTGGGTTTTATTTAAATACCTGTCTTATTAGTAGGTTGTACTGATTTCATGGGTTTAACCTTTTATTCTTTCTTTTTTTTTCCTTTTTTCTTTCTTTTTTTTTTTTTAACTACAACAAAAGGCTAAATGTTTTCTGAAAAAGAAAACCGAGGTTCTTGGCCAGCCATGGAAGTCCAGGATTATGCTGTGAAGAAAAGTACCAAATATTCTAAAACTTGTGAAAAAAATGATGAGGGGGGAAGTTTATGGCCACTGTGCTGTTTGTGTGTGAAATGACAAGGGAGGGGAGATGAGTGCCAGGGGCAGCTGTGACCTTGGATGCTTCATGTATTCAAAACTGGGGTGATTTTACTCAGTGTTTAATGCTGGGCTGAAGCTCCTCAGAAGATAGTGGTGAACCAGGTAGGGGCCATGGTGCAGCTGGGAGAAAAAAGGACCTATGGTATAGACCACAACTACATCCTCTCCCCCCATCCAACTAGTACAACGTATTAAAGAGCTTATTTTACTAGGAGAGGGATGAAGAGACTTCTGGAGGTCACACGCAGGGATTGTGTCAGGGCAGGAATGTAACCCAGAGCCCTGGATTAACCCCTCCCAACAGGACCATCCATCTTCTCTCCTTGTCCTTCAGATCTTTCCTGAAATCTGTGTTCAGGATAGAGAAGTTAGAGAAACCTCCCTGGAGGAGCATTGTGATGGGCAAGTTCTTGAGCGTTATGATGATGAGAGATGGGAGAGGAAGGGCTTTCTGGAAGGTGGCAAACCCAGAGGACTTTGGTGTCTTGATCACCTTGAGGGCTAATGTCCTGGGGCTGAGAGATGGAGATCAGGTAGGGAGCAGTTGTGGGCCAGAGGTTTCAGTTGTGAGAAGAGGACCTCAGAGGGGCTTCTGTCCTCCCTTGGGTTAACAAAAAGGAGCTGAGGAGATCTGCAGAGATTGGAGAATGGTGATGGGGGGCAGAAGCGAGAGGGTTGAGGATGGGAGAGAGAAGGGAGGAGGAAGAGGGCTGAGCCATGCCTTGCTGCTTCAGCCTCGCGTGTTGCTGTGTACAGAGGGCTCCGGGGCAGGGTGGTGTGCCCATGGATGTATGTGTATAAAATCACACATGACATGGTCATGCTGGGCAGATTGAGTAGCAAACTGTCATTTTGCTTGTTTGTTTTATAGGAGAAATGAGAAATTTGCATCCTACCTTTTGCAGTTGCTGATTTTTTTTTTTTTTTAAAGTAAATAGATATTTTACATCAGCGGTTTGGCCGGTAAATCTTGTTTTCTAAAACACTTCCAAGTGTTTCAACTCCTTTCTTTACCCTTTATCAGAACAGATGCACAGCTATGTATTTTCCCCTGCTGCCGGGAGTCTTGAGGTTGCACAGCAAGACTGCAAAGGCTTTTTTGTTTGTTGTTGTTGAAGGGGAGGAAAAAAAAAACCCCTCAATCCACAGAAGAGTTAACAGGATTTCACTTGATCTGCTCGTTTATGCAATGAGTAATGCGAGGTTGGTAACAGCAAATTGTTGTTTATAAGCAAACATGGCACTGTGTAAACAAGAAGGCCTGGTCCCCAACTGGTTTGATTTCATGGTGGTCAGCAGCTGATGTATGTAACGTACAACCTTTCTGCTTCTCGAAATGTCAGAAGAATGACTATTTGTTTGTCTTGAGTTCTTCCCAGCTGTTTACTCTGTAATGCATTTGCCTCAACCTTGATTCCCTAAGAGTGGCCCCTTTCTCCTCCCTGCTCTGTTTACATTAGTCCTGCCCCGAGTGTCACCTATGAAATCTGTTGATTATTCCACCTGGTTAATGTTAAATTGCTCTTGCAAGATGATGTGTTTGTTCATAAACACAAATGCTGGGCCCCTTGTTTACTGTACCCATGGCAGCAATCAGTTATTAAACAAATATTGCTTTGTTTGCGGGTGTGAGCAGCAGTTTATCCTGCAAGGTCTGGAAAAAAACCTTCAAATGCTGGGATTTTGATAAAGGAGAAAAAGGGGAGCTTGTCCCTGGAATGTGGCTGAAACTCACTTTGGTTTGCTTTGCTTATCTTTAACTTGGGTGAAGGGGCTAGAAAGATTAGCAAGTTGTTTGGTTTTTCCAAGAGATTTCCTTAGTGTAATGATATCTATCCAGTTGTTTGCTTTTTTCGGAAGGGAGAGAGCACTCCTGCAAGACGACTAGCACAGCGGTAGACGGCTGATGGCTAGAAAACCCTGCATGGAGCAAACAAGGAGTTAGAAGGTCTAGGACAAAGATAGAGAGCTATGAACCAGGTAATCACCCCGAAACTACAGCCTTGCATTCTGTGTCAGTTGTGTTCGGTTGGGGGCTTTTGGTTTCCCTCTTTTCTCATGTCTAATTTTATTGGTGGCGTTTGAAAAGACAAAGCTTTCACTTTTATTTCTGAGATCTGAGGAAAATCTGTTTTAGAAGCCGAGCTGTTTGAATGGAGAGAAAATACCAAATTTAAAACCACGCTCTGTCGCTCCTCCTCCTGCAAGGGAGATGACAGAGCTGCTTTGCTGCTTTTTGTAACTGGAAAACTACGCTTACCTCGGCTAATTTCTGTATGCTGGCTGTTTGCTCTTTGGTTTCTGGGAGTCCTAATTAGAGAGAGGCATCCTGGCAGTTGTTGCTTTTGGGTTGTTTTGCAAATAAGCAAGAAAAATTCACTCACACCATCTTTGTTTTTCAAAATTGTTGTTTGTTATTGTTTCTGAATGGGGCTTGGATTTCAAATGCCAGGCAGGACCTGTTAGCACCAACAGTAAATTGTTAGGGCTTTGCACACAAAGGGAGTAAACCCTCTTAGAGTGACCTTGAGAAAGAAATGTTAACTCTTTTTGTATGAAGGTGGTATCTATTCCTTTATATGTGAATTAATCTGTTGAAATATCTCAAATATACATTTATAAGAAGCTTTTGAAGGATAAAATTAAATGATTGTCATCCCTTGGAAAAGCAAGCAACAAAATGTGAGTAAAGATGTGATCTATGGTATTCACTAGCTCGCACCAGTGGTCCAAAGGTACTATTCTTTTTGGCTACTAGAGCAGCGTTGGGGCTGGAGGGGAAGCAGGAGGTACCTCAAGTGTGTAAGTGGACAAGCTGGTCATTAACAGACTCACATTACTGTGATGGATCAAACCTTCTCTGCATTAACCTAAGTGCAGATAGTGAAGTGAAAATTGTCTTGTGCAGAAATACTGCAAAGTTGTGCCTGGCTTTGAGGTGGTTTTTGACTTCTGGAGGCTGGTAGAGAGTTTAGAAATGCTTTAATGGAGATAAGCATGGAGGGTGGGAGTCTAATTCATCTACATCCAGCACTTGGTCTTGCAAGGTTTGATATCGTCTCATTGTAGTGGTGCTGCTGCTGTCTGGCGTAAACAAACTGTATTTACTAAATGCAACTTTGGCCTTTTATTTAGTTGAATAGTTGCCTGTTTTTCTGTGAGACAGACTGTGAGAGTTTATGTTGCAAGCTCAGAGCAGCGTGCATACAAACAAATAAGGCCTGGGCTGTGAGAATAGCTCTGCAGTTTCTGTTCCTGTTTCACACGAAACCGCGAGGAGCCCCGCACGCCGCTGCGCCCGGGCTGGGATGAGCAGGTGGGTACCCCCGAGAGACACCAGCCGTGGGGCCGGCACCGAGGCAGCTCTGCAGCCCCCCTGTGCCTCCCCATGCTGCAGTTGTGTCCCTTCTTCTGGAGGAGGTTTTCCTCTAACACAATGGTGCTGGTGTCCACACGGTAGCAGTCGCAGTTGGACGGTGCAGTGAAGTGTGGGTTCTTGTGTGGTTTGGGTTTTTTTTTGGTTTTGCTGCCTTTCCTTCCAAATACATGATGATCCCAGTGATGATAAGGATGATTTCTGTCAAGCTCACGGCTGAAAGACAGCTCTCCCCAAGAGAGAGGAAGGAACCTCACTCTGCCAATGATGGTATGTAAATGATTACATCATATTTGCCAGTCGCTTGGAAGTGGCCCAGCTCTAGAGCTTTTATGCAGCTATTGCATGAGCTTCATGCTGAATATGGATTTTAATAGCTGTCAGGCTGAGAGGCATAGATTGAGATAGAGCTGGCTTTGCTAAGGGGGTTTGTTTATCCAAGGTGAGACTGGCAGTAACTTCTGTGTGGATGAGTAGAATGAAGGGAGGATGCAGAAAGCTCATTTGGGGAAAGCTGGGTTGTCCATCGTCTCTGACTAACACTTTAGGCCTTACCTTGCGGAAAGGAGTGAGAGCTGTTACTTCAGAGCTTGGTATGTTTTGTTGCACAAGATTTTTGTGGAGACCAGCTCTAGCTCTTTTGAGTGGAGCAAATGGCAGCCTTTTAATGTCTATTTCAACTAATTTTCCTTGGATTTGCTTGTTCTCTGTTCTTACTGTTTGTGGTCAGCAACACCCGCTGCAGAAGAGATTTCCTTAGGGGTAACTGCAGTGACTAATTCTCTAAGAAGTTGAGTTGCTTGACCATGATTTCACTGTAAGTCAGTGTTGCACAAGTGGGATTAGACTTCTGATGCTCCTTCCCTTCTCTTCACCACAGCTGTCTTAAATTTCAGCTCCTGCAGAGCATCAGTCAGGCTTTCACTGGGATGCCTCCAAATGATTTTAGGTTTCTGTGGCCCTAACAATACACACTGCTGCTGGAAAGAAGTAATCCAGACAGTGCAAGCCACGTGTGCAAACAGTGAAAGAATTTGTCATTGTATACAGTTAAATAAGTAAAAAGTCGTGGTAGCCTGCATCTAAACGGGAGTAGGTGAAGCTACTACTCAGAAGACTTGAGGGTGTCAGGTGGACCTTGGTAGAGATTTGGGTTGGTGGAAGTTCAGCCTCTTACTGATGTGACTCCCAGAGAGCAAGTAAGGCATCCCATGTTCTTCTCCCGTTGGCCAAGGTGATGTGCTCCAGAACATTTGGGAAGCACTGGCTTTTCATTCACTAAATTTAGGTACGGCTTCACGTTTTCCTCCTCCTTGTTCCTTTCTTTACTTCCCTCCCCATGCCTCTGCATCACCAAGAAGCTCTTCCCGGTATCAGGAGGGCAGGGAAGGGGAGCAAGCCCCGTGTGACAGGTGCTGGAGCCGTGGATGGGCTCATGGGGATGCTCTGAGAGCAACGTGATTTGTTTCTCTCTCCCGGGGAGGCTCAGCACATCAGCTCTGCGATGCGCTCAACCTCCACAGACCCAAGGCTTGGGACGAGTCCAGCTGAGAGGAGAGCGTCAGGGCTGTGCCTGTGTCAGGAGGCAAAGCTGAGGATCTGCTGTGGATAATCCCATTTCTTCTGGACCCTTTATTTCCTAAGCACTAAATGAAATTTCAGATTTTAGATACGTCTAGACATATACAGTGCACGATAAAGTTGATAATACATTAATCATTTTTAACAACAGGTAATATGCATAATTTATGGTGTTACAGTGCTATCTTTTTTGATATTTATGATGGATAATGCTCAGTTTTTGCCCTCATATTACTGCTTTAAATTATACCACAAGAAAATTAATGAGAAAGTAGATTTATGGGTTTCATTTGTTTGTCAATTCGGAAATTAATTGGGTGTTAATTTTAGCCGTCCCTCATCAGACCAGGTCTTTAGTATGTGTGCATTACTTTGCATTCATTGAAGCCTACCTCCCATTTACTGTGGGTCACTAGCTTTGCATACATTAAAATAGCCCTCAGGCTCATTCTCTTGATTACTTTTTGAACTGCCATGCATTAGAAAATTTACGCCTTTCTGTTATAATTATGAAAATTCACTATTGGAAGGTGGTGCTTGCATAGCAGCGAGTACACAGCTCCGCAGTGTCTGATCATCCCGCAGATCCCAGCGCGGTTTTGTTCTCATCCTAGAAAACAGCGCTCTCGACTATCTTTGTTGTGCGAGTTTCATCCTTTGAAATGTTGAGGGTCCATTTTAATGCATTGAATTACCTCTTTAAGCTGAGGAAATATCAAAGGATTTCACCTCGTCGCTGTCTCTTTGTTTCCTCTTTCCACACATCCCGTGCGTGTTCCTCCCTTGCCTTGGCTCCAGGTTTGCCTCTCCTCCTCGAACGCCGCTGTCGGACGTGACTCAGCATCGCTTTTCAGGACAGCGGAGCCTGACTCGCTTTGTTCCTTACTATTTTGGTTGATTCTGAAAGATCATCCTTAATTGCTCTTTGAATCCCTTTCTCCTTTCTCATATTCTTGCATAATTCAGCAACTACCACTAGTGTGTGGGCGAGTGGCCTTCAAAGGGGTAAGCATAAAGTTCTATCCAAAAAGTACCCTACTGTACTGACAGTTGATCTATAGTTAGTTAGTACATAATTATACCTAAAATACACCCTGTCAGCAGGATAAATGACGGCTACTGCAAACTCTCAAAGCACGACGAGTATTCACCCATCTGCAATGAGGAACGGAGGGGTTTGTAAGTTGAGGAAGGCTGGTGACTTCAGCGTGATCTGACTTAGTTCAATCATGCCATATGTTGGGGTGGCTCTTTCTAATAGTCCTGCTAACCACCAACACTGGCAGAGAGAAGTCATCTGGTCCACCTGGCTACTTTGGACTCCCCTCCCCGGCGTTATTTCTCTGCTTAGCATGGTGGCATCCCTCGAGCTGCTCATGCGAAGCTGGCTGATTCACAGTTAATTGTGACATGGTGTAATTTAGTAAATGAGCAGCTGAACATCTGCATGCCTTCCCCCACAGTAGATCAAAGCCTTACCTTACACGAGCCTTTTAACTTCCCCTAGTGAATCCTTTTACTGAACTCAGGGATGGTGGACTGGTGCTGCTGGTCTCCTCACTGACCCAGGGACGGGCTGTCAGCTGGAGGAGATGAGTGTTCTTGCATTGGCTGGAGACCATCAAAGCCCATTCCTGGAAAAAATTCAGAAGTGGTGGGTTGTGGAGCCCAAGGTGCTTTCCTCTGCTGGGTGCTTGCTCTGAAGATACTGGGACTAAAAGAGACCACCTGTGAGTTGGGCAGGGGTCTCCTGGGGAAGCCGTTGTGGTCCTCGTTGCTGGTAAGGGGCAGCGTTGGGCGTGCCCAGCTGCTTTGGCGTTGCTTTTGTACCCGTGCTGGGGGTGAGGAGCAGCTTTGTTGTGCTTTGTATTGCCTTGCCAGTCGCGCTCTGGAGCCTGTTTCGTGTTCGAGAGGTGAAGTCCTGCATTTGCAGCGTTGTGTTGCCGTGAAATGCTTCTAAACATCACTTGGGGTTATGTTATAATTATAGAGAGAAGTGCTCTGAAGTTAGCCCTGAGCTTGCTTCGAGGAACTGCTCGCAACAAGTAGGTAGAACGTTTACTTACAAACCATGCATGTGTGGATCGTATGGCTGCTGGAGAATTTAGGACTAGATCTTGTTGTTTGTTTGGTCACTTCCTTAAAACTGATTTTACCATTAAAACTCTTCTGTCTCTAAAAGTAGAAATATATTTTATAAAGCTGTGTGGTGTTCAATTTACATGTCCTTTCATGGCTGGGCCAAGTTCTTTAAGGGCATTTATTCTGCTTCATATAAATAATTGATCAGCCAAGTTAATTTACTTCTGCCTGACTTGGTCAACCTTAATTAACTGCCCTGGAATAAAGACTGAACTTTTTGTTAGCTTAAAATCTTTCACAAATGTGACAAAGAAGGGATGTATTATGACAAAATCTTTGCTCTAGCACTGTTCCCAGGGGACAGAAATGTTGAATGATCTTTATGTGCCTATATATGTATTTGTAAACACCTCCAAGTACTAATAGCTGAAATAAAATCATCAGCTTTGGAAGGAGCTTTGAAACACGTAGGCTACATTCTGCACGTGTAGTCCAGGCTGAGTGTGGAAGCATATTAAACCAAAGATTTTTAGGCTCAGAAGACCCCAGGGATAGCTTTTTAAAGGTGATGAGATGCTTAAAGATGTAGGTTGATGCTTATTCAGGAGTCTTAAAAATGTCTCGCCAGATGCCTCCGTGTATGGTGAGGCATCTAAATACATCTGAATATCAGTTCCTTAGTCGTTCAGACTTACAGTGGGTCCTTATTCTGACGGGTGCTTCAGTCAGTAAATCCTCCCTCATGCTGGCATTAAACAATTCTGCTTAGTCTTTAGAAACTCTACTAGTAAAAGAATTGCAGAAATTGCACACTTCAGTGCCCACCTCCTGCCTACTAATCTCCATGCTTAACCTTGCTCATCTACATCATCCAGTGGAGCTGAGAGATGTGTATCTGCAGCATCTGGTCTGTGTGATGTTATGAACTTTATTTATTTTTTAATTTTTTTTTTAATGGATTAGCACTGAACATTTTCAAAACCAGAATTCCTTCAGGTTCTGTCTTTTTAGTTCAAAACATTGACACTGGAGTTGTCAGAAAGTTAATTTTGATTCAACCAAAGTTCCCATCCAAACTATGTTCTTTCAGTTTTGACCATGCCCTTAAGAAATTAGCTGTCCCCTCCTGTCCAAGTCATCTGGAGGATGATGAGCTGTTGTCCTCCTGTTGACAAAGTGCCTTGCTTTGATTCCACTGCACTGAAGTTGCCCCATTACCTTGAATGTAACACATTACCTAACGAGATGGGCCAAGTTGTACGGCTTTGCCTTTGTATTTGGCTGTGCATCAAAGCTAGAAAAGGTTTTGTGCAAGTTAAGATGGGAATCTTGAGAAATTGGTCACTGCTCTGGGATTTTTAAACCAAGCTGACATTAAGTTGTGTAAGAACAGTTCTTTTATTATGTGCTCCTTGATTTCAGGATAAAATTTTACAAGTTGTTGTTCATCCTGCAGCTTAGCTTAGGTCCCTTCATAAGGGAAAAACATCCTGTGTCACCTTTAATAATCTTAAGAGTCATTCTCTATCCTTCCTAACATGAAATATCGTAGAATTTTATTAAAAAAAAAACACTGGTAAGAAGCCATCTATTTTAAGCTGTAAAAATACATTTTCCTTTGTAGAATTGATATAAGAGTCATTTTACTTTGTAGAACGCAGGAGATGGACGTGCTCTTTTCCTGTTAAATTTAAGAACATGATATCTTGTATGTCATGGAAGCTTTTATGGAGTACTGTATTTCCTATAATAAATCATTGTGTATAACAGCTTCTTCAGCACCATTCTGGTTACTTAGGGTTGTGTTCAGACCAGATTCACAGTTTGTGGTACTAGACTTGAAGCTTTGGTTCAGTTCCCACAGAAGCTAATCATGTTTCATAAAGTCAACCATGCTTTGCTTTTTTCCTTCCCAATTTTGAATGACAGACTTCACTAATAGGCTTCTGTAAGGCCCTCTCCTCTGTGCTGAGGAGAGACAATTATCTCTGCCATCCTCAGTGTTCTATCACCTCAGTTCATTTAGGTGTGCTCAAATAATAATCATTCTTGAAGAAAGCTCTCTCAGGTTGATTTTCATGACATGACACTTAATGATCAAACTAAACTGTGATTATTTATGTCAACTTGCATTTGACTACAGTGAAGAAATAAACAGTTTTATCTCTTCTCCTTTGAAAATCCTGTTTTCTATTGGAGGTATTTTAGCAAAGTGGATTTGTTTTGTATTGGGTGTCCAGTTGAAGGTCTGTTGAAGTTGACTGCCCATGAATGGGTGTTTTTAAAGCAAAATTTGCTCAAAGATGTTTGCTTCTGTATTTAAAATTTTTTTTTGAAAGTCCAAACATCACAATTTTCTTTTAACTCTTTTGAGGTTCACTTTGCAAACTCTGTTTCCAGTTCCATTTCCTTGATAGCTGCTGCCAGTTCTGCTGGATGTGATATGTAGGGTGGGCACTGCTAGTGGTGGAGGGGCCAGGCCAGTCCTGTGCAGCTCAGGTGGTAACTGGCTGGGATGCTTTGAAGGGTAAAATGGGGCATGAAATTTGTCATGGAAAAGGTTCTCAAGAACTGAGTGATCTTTCTGTGACCAAACAGTATAAATAATCTATCTTTTTCTCAGTCCTATAGGTTGGAAAAAATGAAGCAATTTATGCTGTTGTTTCTTTCCAGGAGCATTTTTGAATCCTAGAGACAGTAAATAATTTCTTGACCAGTTTGGTTGTAGATTATTTTCTGTGTCCTGGAGATATTTTGCTCAGAAGGGCAAGCCCACATATTGTGATCAGGCAGTGATAGATCTGCTCCTCAGTAGTGAACGTTCTTCTTGCTGCTGTCAGAGGCACCTCGGAGCTTTGGTTGGTACTTTCTTTGACCCTCCTTAGTAGTTTATCCAGGTTCTTGCTTCCAGTCAGTTTGTTGCATCGGAAGTGGTAGAGAATGAAATGTCCTGCTTTACTGCTTGGGCACATTGGTTTTAGCATCTCTTCTCACCATGGTATCTGCTGGATGTACCTTCCACCAGTTCTTTAGTATGTCCTTCCTCTGTCAGTGTGGTCTATGTGGTGGTGATGTGCCACCCACCATTTGCCATCGTGCATCACAACAGTCAGACGTGAGTCTCTGGGTTTAACCTGCTGTCCCAGTCTGTCATGGTGGTCATCCTCCTCCAGATCTTCTGATGAGGTAAACAAATTTAATGCTCCATTTTCTTTTTCTTGACCCCAAATTTGTATGGAAGCATTAAACAATTAGATACAACAGTTCTTTCTTTTTGTTTTAGCTCTGGTTAAAAGAAGTGTGTCCTTTTTAGTAGTGTAGCATATAAAGATTGCATGGTATACCTTTGAGTAACTTGGGAGCTGTCTGGAGAATCTCACTCCAGTCTCTCTTTCCAAAGCAACCTGTGCCACGTAGTCACTGTGCCAATCCAACCAGCCATGCAGTCACTGCCCTGTGTGTAATCCAGCCTTGCTTTTTAGATGTAAACACTTATGTAGACCTCATAATGCTCATGGACTTTCCTTATAGTGCTGAAAACAAAGAACACACCATGCTCAATCTGTGTCAGAGTAGGATTGTGTTAAAACCCAAAAGCATTTGCTAGTGGCATTGGGAAAGCTGTAGGTTTGTTTGGATCTCTGGAGCTTTTAGAAGGGAGTTGACAGAAGCTTTACAATGAGCCCTCAAGCCCTTTTGTCCCCTCACATAATTCAAAGATTTCATGAAACGTGGAAAGAAGTTTCCACAGACCAGCTGAAATTTATTTAAAGGTAATCAGAACATTTGAATCTGTCCTAGCACTGTCCATGTGCTGGGCAGCCATCAGCTTGAATAGAACCCATCATGATTGGAGCTAAAGAGCGGTTCCATCACCTCAGACATGAATCGGCAAGGAGTGCCAACGCCAGAGTCTGGTGGTGACAGAGCCCTCGTTAAGTCACCTGCTTCCCAGCTAGGACATTTGGATTATCAGCTGTATGGATCATCCTTATGAACACATGAAGTTACCAAATGACTGAGAGGTCTGGTGTTGGTGTGTTGGGCTGCAGCGTGCCTCTATGCACAGGGTCTGATGCTGAGTGTGACCTAGGGCCAGCAGACACCTGGGGAGCTGGCACTGGAAGGGAAACTGCTGTCTCCAGCCAGCACTGTGCCTTTGGTGGCCAGGGGCTCCAAATTACACATCTGTGGAGTTCCCAGGGAAAGAGTTTTCCCCTGGTATTTTTGGTTGAAATGCAGTCATTGCTTTCTCTTGCCCTTTCTGGTTGATATTTTCCTTTACATGTTGGAAGGAATTGAGGTAGTTACTGAATTCAAACAGGTTCTTCCTTAAATATAAAGCATCTTAGTTCCAAGGTGAACCACCCTGCACAGAGGCATTTGGCTGCCATGTGCATGTGGTGAGTTAGCGTGGAGTAGGCAATGTGCTTGGAGCATCCAGCTTGGCTTACCATACTCTCCTCTTCCCAGAGTAAGGGTGAGAGGAGGAGCACAAAGGCAGGGAGGGATGAGCTGCTGGAAGCAGAGCAGGTTAATAACATTTAAATTCTGTAACTTGGGGCCTAGCAGGTGGAAATACCCATAAAACAACTCATGAAAAGATCTCAAAGGTAGTGGTTTGCAGCTGAAAACTGACACATATTTTGTTTGGGAAGGTCTTGTGCAGAAGCACTGCCAGTTCCCAAAGCCATGTGTGAATCCCAGGAGCTCTGAGCAGGCAGGCATTCATCCTCATCCTTGTTGTGGGTCCCATGACCCACACCCAGGGACAGACACCTACCACGAGTCGAGAGCCGTGTGGGCTCGCTGTGAATAGCTGTGGCTACTATGATGATGTTCAGCCAAATCACACAGGAGGCTCTGCCCTGTGATGCTGTAGTGCATCCCAAGTCTCACCAAATCCATAGTCAAGAAATTTGCCAAAAAATCTTGAGCAGTCGAAGCAGTTGGCCCCAAATGAAAAATGATGCTGTCCAGCACATCCCAGACTAAACCTAAATTGCTTCAGAGTAATAAAAGGTGCTAATTTGGCAATATCATGGTGTGAATGGAAACTGAAACAGTGAATGCTCTGCTTCACCTACCTGCCCTTATAGACTGTATATGGAGTTTTTTTATATTGTCCATCATCTGTTGCAAAGCACGCCTCATCCATTTCAAAGGGAAGCACCCAGATGTAACTAGAGAAATTTAATTATGGATTCTGTGTGTTCGTTCAAAAATATTTCTTTTTCTCTAAGGGAAAAAAGATGTTGAGCAAATAATACTATATTTAGAACAGAACTAACTTACTAAAATTATAGCTATACCAACAGATAAATAAACACAAACTAGTAGCATGAACCATTAATGAAAGATAAATCGTATGAAGGGAAATGACAAATGTTTACAGTTTTGGCAGGATTTAAAACAGGGCATGTCTCCTTATATGCAGCAACTGTTTTAACAGCTGCTTTTTTTTTTTTTTGCTTCCCCCCCTTCCCCTCCCCTAAATTATTTCAGGTTTTTGAGTCATGATGCAAGAATCTGGGACTGAGACAAAAAGTAACGGTTCAGCCATTCAGAATGGAGCGAGCGGTGGCAACCATTTACTAGAGTGCAGCCTGCGGGAAGTGAGATCAAACGGCGAGACACCTTCAGTTGAAATTGGGGCTGCAGATTTAGCACATCTTCAGCAACAGCAGGTACTGTAAGACCTATTACAAGTTTCCTACTTACAGAAAAAAGCATGAAGCATTTAACCCCCTCTCCCAAACCCTTCGTATTTGCCAGTCAGAGGATGCTTTTCGGACTTGTCTATGACATTCTGTACATTTTTTTGTCTGTAGGGGATTGCAGTCGTTAAACATAAAGGGAAACATTGGACTTTTTCTTTTCCAGGGCTCTTTTTTAATCATTCCCTGGAAATACCCAAAGATCAGGGCTTGCTTCTGTTGCCTGAATGTGTTGAGTCTGATGGCAGCAATTGGGTGAACCGCTGTATACAAATAACTGGTTTCCAAAATATGTCACTGGGTGGAAAATACACTAACGTGAAGTTTTGTTTTTGCAACATATTTTAATATAACCTAGCAACCTCTATCAACAGAATGTTTTCTATTAGCGAGAAAGGCTGCGGAGGTATCTGCTGCGGCAAAACATCAGAATAAATAAATAAATACATCCCGTGTCAGTACTCCTCAATTCAGAAGAATAGGAACCAAATGGGGCGTTTTGCCTTTGTATTTTAATCAGTGTATTTTCTGGGAAGTGACCAAGTTCACCAGTGTATATGATCTGCCTAATACATTTTGTCCTTTTCTTTCCCTGATAAAATTTTGAAAACCTCTGAGGAAATTTTACACCAAAGTGCTGGTCGTGTATCATTAACGTGTTTAGGAACAAAGGCTTCAGCAGAGCCATAGTGAATACACTTACGCCTAACCCTCACTTTCTCTAATGCAATAAGCATTCTTAAAACCTTTTAAATCAGCGATTGGCAGCTGGTTAAGACTCCCCTAAGTGTACAGTGATGTTTTTAGCAGGTTGCTGTGGCGAAGAAAAAAACCCTGCACTCAAAAACAAAGCAAACCAAAGGCTTGCAGAGGAGCAGGGGACCCCCTTTGCCAACCTAAGACAGAAAGCTGCCATAATTAAAGAAGTCAGAAAAATGGATGATAACTAAATGCGTAGACTTTGGTTGTTTCAATCATTTTCATCCTACAGGTTTTTACTTGAAGTGAGAATACCATCAGTGAGAAAATCACAGCCATGCTGAATTCATTACTGCAGTAGTCACACAAAACCACGGATAAAATTTCAATAACTGCAGGCCACAGTTGAGTAAACAGTTGCACTGAAACTTAATTCCTGTTGACTTTTCCCTCATTCTTCGCCAGGGGCACATTCTGATTCGTAGTGCAAAGACAACAGGGGTTACAGCTTTGATTAATATAGGACAGTAGAAGAGGAGTGGAACAGTAAAATATGTTCAACACAAAGGTCTCGTCTTAAAAAGGCTTCGTATCAAAATGAGTTAATTACACTGCATTTTCCAGAGGAGCGCTACGGAATTTTCCGACGCTGCTTTCTGCACAAGGAAACAGAGCAGGGGTTGTGCAAACACGCACACACACGTGCAAACTGTAGAGTAGAATTGCTCAGACCTCTGCTCCTCCACCTCTACCACCAGTTCCTAACCTCCACTGCCAGCACCTTGTGCTAGGGTTTCTCCACAGCCATCCAGAGGGATCTCAGCACCTCAGATAACGTTGTAAATCTCCACTCTCACGGGTTGTGTCATTCAACAGCCGCCCATCCCGTCAGTTAAGGAGCAGCAGCACCAATTCATGCCTACGTGGGTCCTCCAGCCCTCCCCTAAATGGGACCTGGCACAGCTACAAGTGCTGCCAGCCCCTGTGGGAGCGGGGCTGGGGGGCAGGATTGCCAGGCTCAGGGTTGCTTTCACACAGCTCACATTTTAGCTTATAGTTTATTTATCCTCTGCCAGTACAATAAACGTGGTCAGGGAGCTTGCTTTTCTCCAAGTTCTTAAAAGACCTTTATGTTCTCTGTTTGATTTCTACTGTTAATTGGTTTTGATGACTAACTTCTCCATGGAGTTTATCTTTTAAAAAGCAAGTTGATTGCAAAGTTTGAAACAGTTATTTAAAAAAAAACCCAAAACAACTGATTAACAACAAAAGGGTAATCAGAGCTAGCATGAAAATATCAATCTTTGTGTTTGGAAAATATTTTTAAATGCTGAAAAGAAGAAAAACCCGTTGTTTTCAGACAGCTAATGCAAGCATTTACAGATACACATACAACATGGAGCATAATGTTTAGATGTTTCTCCATATACAACATATGCTCTCAGGTCACTTAACAGAATGCGTTCTACAAAACGCTTCTTCAATACAAATGAATGAGTTCTGAATTAAACAGCTATTTCTTAAGAACATTTCATTCAAATCTTTTCTTTTTGCCACCTGGCACTTGTTTTGTCTGAAAAAAAAAACAACCCCTAAAAAAAAATCAGTGGTGGGTAGTTTGAGCTTTGCTGCTGTGGTTATTTGTGTATTCCTGTGATGAGCGTGGCCGAGCGGTGAAGTCTGGACATACAGTGACTTATGTGAAGCATCTGTGCTGAGTTTTGCTTCCCATTTCTTGTTAAATTTATGAATTTATAAGGACTACTAGCTTTGTTACTATGAGAAAGGAAAACAGAAATGCTTCAGATTTTTGGGGAAGTTTTAATGGGTTTACAAACTTATAAATATTTTATCATGGAAAAATATGGAGCACCACAGATGTTCCTATGTTTGATTTAACTGTGTGGTGTGAGCACTCCTGTAGTAAGTGCAGGGAGGACTCGTAGGACAAGTTGTCTGCTTTCCATGTCATCTTAGAGTGATTCTTCCATGCAAGGAGACAGAGAGTGATGCTAAATCATTTTAGCATTAGCAATCTTGTAAAATGAACTGTTAAGCTGGGAGTAGCAAATGTGGGGATGAGTTCTGCATATAATAAAACCAAATAGCTCCAACTGATGTTTATATTTGTAATCATAAAGCAAGATGCTTTTCAAAGAAAGCCAAAGTGATGCACAGAGGAGAAATCGCCCCCCAGAACCAGACTGAGGGAAGGAAAACCCTTTCCCACAGTGTTTTGGCCTCTGCTGAGGCTGGGAGGGGTTGCCTTCCCACTGCTGCTGCTGCTTCCACAGGTACTGGTAGTTAGTGTCTTGTGGGAATGACTGTCAGGATGAGTGGAATGGGCAGGGTTTTGGTGACCTGCCTCTACAACCTGGAGTAGACATGAAGGTCACCTGGGTCCATTGGACTCCGTAATGAGACCAGAAGCAGGTATTTGGCATGGGATCAAGCAGTGAGGTTCAGGAGCTTGCTCCTAAGGTGCCCACAGAGGCAGAACTGAGGGATGGGGCAGAAAACCTGGGAATGGGGTACCAGGCAGAGTCTGGCAACATCTGTTGGCTCTGAGGTGTCATGGAAAACATCTGGGAGGTGAAAAATGGGTGTCAGAGTGACCCAGAAGCTGAAAGTCATGCTTGGTGTGGGAAACTTTGACTGAAGGTATGTAATGATGGGGTAACTCTTGCCTACTGAGGAGTAATAAATAAAGACTCATGGGGAAAAACTGTCTTCTAATGTACATGATCACAGCTTTAGTTGCTCCAGTGGTTTCTGACATCTACTCAAATAGAAGGTTTGATGCTTTGGTCCTAGCTGGTTCTTTCTTGTTTTTTTTACCTTATAAAATAAATATTATTTATTGTGATTTATTTTTATACTTGGGACTATTCATGAAAGCGTTCTTCAGTTATTAGCAGAGAAACAAGAATCTGAGTTGAACAAAGAGAAGGAATACAAAGTTGAATTCTGATCTATAGCTGCAAGACACCAAAAGCTGCGTTGCACGGTGGCAGAAAGACAAAACTCTCCACATCAATAGCAAGATCCCCTTTGATTCCGTAACTTCAAGTACTGCCCCACGAGTATAAAACTCAGTATCTTTGGTCTAATCCAGAATGCTTTTGAACTTTTGGGAGGTATGACTTTAATAGTAATTTGTTGACAGATTAGCTGCAGAGATTGCAAAGAGTTTATTTTGCAGAACCTGGCAGGCTCCTATCAGTGTTCTCTTAAGGAAAAAAACACACAGGGCTGTTTTGCAATTGCTTGCATTTATTGACAACCTGCGCTGAGCAGGCAGAATCGGAATGTTTGTGTAATGTAAACCTATAGCTTGTCTGCTGGGGTGTAGTGCACTTTTAGGTAGTGCATAGAGTGCTTGATAAAAAGGGTTACAAGGTGACTGTGTTTATGACAAACTGGAATAGCAGGAGGAATGCAACTGGTACGTGGAGGAACAAGGAGGAAGTTTATATAAAGAATTGGAGGGAAGTTTCTTTTCTTTACTTTGTCTTTGAGCTGAACTATGCTGTAATTATGAAGTGTCACTCCAAGCTTTCTGAAGAGTTTAGATGAATACTGGTTCTGACATGTGTCCACAAAGTAAGGAAAGAAGGGTTTTTTCCTTGAAAAAAAATGATGGCCATATATATCTATTTCATTGCATCTTGTTTTGTACTTTTTACACTTATATTCTACTGAAGGTGTACAAATGACAAATACAGTTTGGTCATGTAGGAGATAAAAAGAACGTTTGACAGACATAAGAAATTTGGCTTTGGTGTCTGCCCACGTCAGTGACTTCTTCACCATTGGTCTCAGTGACTGGAGTTGGGGTGTTTGTGGTATCGATGTGAAGGTGCCACAGCTGGGCCCTTTGGCAGTAGTTGTTTTGAGAAAAGTTGAGATGTGAAGTGTTGGTCTGAGGGATGTGAACTCCAGAGGGAATATGTGGTTTCTTCAGAGTTTGTTCATGTTCAAAGATGAGGAAAACATACAAGAAATGGGGGATTGTGTGTATTGTTGAGAGGCTGCTTTAATTGGGCAGACCAAAAAGATTTGTCTAGAACAAATTCTGAAAATATTATTGCAGTGTAAACTGAAGTAATGCTTTTTTTAAAAATAAAAAGTAGTTTGAATTTCATCTTATTTTAAAAACCTGTGGGGAGAAGTTACAAACTGCATCAGGAGTTTTATGGTCCCGTTGATCATGATGTGGACTTATCTCTTTAGAACAAAACTGCTAAACTAGATCCAAGATAAAGTCTTTGTTTCATGTTGACATAACTGGGTTAGACCAAATTTGTTTGTTAGGCTTTGAGGGAGCGTCCATGTTGAGTCATTTTGTCCGAAGAGGCATAAAGCCTAATTATTAAACTGCTGTTGCTATTGAAAGAGTCATTTGAAAGTATAGATTAAACTCCATGCAGGCTATGGGATTGTGTCTGATTTTTGTATTGTAGTACCCTGATAATTGATGATTACAACATGGTGGAAAGATCACTGCATTTGTAGAGCTTGTGCTGTTTCATCAGAGAATGTGAAAAACAACTTTACACTCCTGCTAACTTTGTATTTTTATCGTTCAGAATTTTCCCCCAAGTTCTCTGATCTCCCAACACTGAACGGAAGGTGACATGATGTCTTTTTAGTCATTCAAATCTAATAACTTTTAATCTGAAGGTTAAGTAGTGAGATATAAACTAAGAGATGATAATATCAATTTTATGTTCACTGAAGGGCACAATATACCTCTTTCTAGTAGAGGGAAAATTGTGCGTAAAATGTCTTTTGCTTTTCAGTGGAAAAGCTGTGGCTCTGAGAGCTTAGGAATGAAGCAGCGCTGGAAAAATTAAATAAGTTTTAACATAGGCTGGCTACCTTGCCTAGATTTTAGAATCAATGATTTTTTTCCTCAGTAATTCAATTTTTAGATCTCTTACCAATGAACCATGCTGAGAACATTCACGCAGCATTCTCTATCCTCGCTATTACTAATGTCTTTGTTATAACTACTTATTGACATCAACAAGCCTTACATTTTCTCTAGCTGGTGAAGGGTAAGGGGAAACTACCACTTTGTTGCACTTGCTGAGATGATTTTCTTTTCTTTGCCTTGGTTTTGTTTTATTTTGCTTCTAAGGTCTTTGATAAATAACTGTATAAATCTGAGTCCTGAAAGCACCTTGACATTGGCACCCAGAACCCTACAGTTGTGTGTGTGAATACAAGCAGGTACATGCAGAAGCTGGGTCATTAGACGTGTAATCACCTGGATTATGTGCACATCCAAGTCCAGAAGTCCTCTTTAGGCTATGGATGTCTATTTCTGTATTTATTTATTTTTTTTACAATAGCTGCTTTTACTTCTCCTGGTAAATTAAGATGGTGCAGTACTCGTTTTGGTTTGTGTGGGCTCTTTGAAGAGATGTAACTTCTGAAATATGTTTGCTGGTTTGTTTTTTAGCTTTGCATCTCGTGAAAATTCAGCAGTGGTATGTTTGTTCCCAGCTGTTTTCGTAGGTGTGCACTCTCCCCTTATATTTGCTTATGCTTACTCATAAGCAATGAAGTTACACATTCAGGAGTGCTGTTTAGGGAAACTCTGCAAAGGAATGCTTTAAAGCTGGTATCCAACACGTGTATATACTGCAAAAGACGTTAAAGAGGCATCAGATAGAAATTAAAAGTCTTATTTCAAATGATTGATGTTATTCAAATGATTAGAGAGCCATTCCTTCTCCACTGATCTTCATACTTTAAGGGTTATCTAGTAAATGGTGCAACCAAACCTGGGATGAAGCAAACTTAAAATGCTGGTGTGCCTGTGAAGGTGGGGAGTAGTGTTGAATTCACATGGAACTGTTCCTCATGTTGCTTTTAACATTGCAAGGTGCTTAAGCATGCGCCTCAGTGTAAGAGTGGGACAGGTCTGATTAAGGTCACTGGTACGTCACATCCCTGTAAAATTAGGAATGTGCTGAGGTACCTTGCTGAATTAAGGCTTAAGTAATTTCACACTAATAAGAAGTTGCGTGGATTGCTGTTATTTTAGAAGTAATTTAACTTTATTTGGAAACGCACTGCACGCAGGGACATTGTTTGGCAGTGCCTTAGGAGCAGCAGCAGAATTGCAGTGGTTTTCATTACTGTAGCTGTTGATATCAGTGGAGTTTTATCTGACTTAAATACATTTAAATGAGAGCAAAAATCAAATACCAGGGTTTCCTGTGTTATGTTCTTTCTCCTGTGGAGCTCCATTGGGTGTCACAGCAAGTGAGAAGAATATCAACAGTGCTGTTGTAGTTTGTAACGGTAATGTTATAAATAAAGATTGGGATATGAGGTAAAAAATGCAAAAGTTGTGAATGCTCTTCATGAGTTTATTTAACTGTATAGCACCCCATTAATTAAAAAAAATAACAGAAGGTATTTTTTGGAGGCTTAGTGTAAACAGCAACACTATATAATGACAGTTTTGTAGGATGAGTGTTGCTTGTTTTGTTGCTGCATTTTGTATTTTGCTAGCTATGCTCCCTGCATTTTCAAAACATAAACTGTATGTGCAACCTGTTTTAAATAGTGCAACTACATCTCTTTTTTTCCCCTATAAAAGCTATATATTGTGTCTGTAGTGTGTCTGTAAAATCAGTGTCATGTCTCAGACATTTCTGAAGCCTGGGGCAAGTGCCAGCTTTATTACAAGTTGGGCTTTTCAATTTATTTTTAATCATATTTCTTCTTTTTCTTTTAAGGTTTTTTTTTCTTTTTCTTTTTTTTTCTCTTTTTTTTTTTTTCCCAGGCTACTGAAAGTAAGGCTGGCAAAGTGAAGGTTGGAGAGAGTTAGGTTATTTAATCTATCTGGCAGCATGTTGCAAAACTCATCAGTGCAGTTCTCCCCTTCACCCCCAGCCCTCACAGAAGTGTGTGTTCCCAGGCAAACTGAGAAGAAGGATGCTGGAAATTGATATAATTCCTTGTGTTCTCTGTGCTGCCCTAGTCCTGATTCTCATTTAATGACGGTCAGGATTGAGGACTGGGACTGTTACAGACAGAAACATCACCAGGCGTGCGGGCACGCAGAGGGTGGTTGCACACTTGGAGATGGGTCATTTTTGCTTGATAGAGTAGCATGCTCTATTTCCCATTTTTGGGTGACCTCTTTTGATCAAACTTCCAGGCTGAACTAATTCTTATATGCATGTTTTCTCTTATTAAATGAAATAAGCAAGTTTTTGAAAGGAATTTGTTCCATTCTAGCAAGAGGCATTATTATTGAGGGGCATAACACAAATGTTTCAAATTTGGAGATGCAGAGCAAGGTCACAGTTTGCCTCCACAATCTGAAGTAATCAGGATTTTATTTCAGATAAAACCTCTGGGGCTGATACTTAAAAAACACAACTTCTAACTGGCATTACGCAATTTGCTATGGGTCGCTTAGCCAAATATTTGTGTATGAGTCTTTCTTTTTTTTTTTTTTAAAAAAAAAAAAAAGACTTGCCAAAGTTCAGGTGGGATTTCAAGGTTTAACAAACTCTACCTGGAAATTAAGTGCAGGAAAGGAGGGGGAGAAAAAAATCTTGTCTATTTGAATTAGAGTGATCACAAGTTAAAGGAATGCGGTTGCTGTTGACGTGCTCAAATCAAGTTTTCCTTAAATTTTCCTTGTTATTATCACTGATACCAAAAAAACCTCTGCCAGGAAAGAACTGCAACACAAGTGAAATGTTGTAAGACCACTGACTGTCTGACTTTCATGCTTTTTGCTCTTTTTTCCAGTAATCAGTGAGATGCGTGCTAAAATAGGGGTAGAGTCCCTGGCTGTTCGCAAGGGCTGTGTGGGCAGAGGGTAGATCTTCTCTAGTACCTTCTGGCATCCGTAATCAGCAGCAGACCCACAACTTTGGGGGTTTTGGCTGCTCTCTTGCATAGGAAGCTGGGGCATTTGGGTTTTCAAACCATCATCATTTTGTATTTTTGTTTCCACATAATTAAGTGATTCACTGAAGGAGAAAGGTCAGACGGGCACGGGGAAGGAGAAATGGAACTTGTTATGAAGTATTGGGGCCCAGCATCTTGCAGGAAAAAATTGAAATAAAATGGAGTATGATTCTGCTCATGCATGGGAAAGCATTTGTAGCACTCAAATCCTCAAAGTCCAGACTCAGCAGTCTCCAGGAAACTTTTTCTGGCCTATGCTTAAATGAGAAGCTTGGTCTAAAGATGAGCTTGCCTAGGAAAAACTCTGGTTTTGGGAGTGTGGCTGTAGGTTATCTTCACTTTGTTGTGTTGCATGATGTGCTTACTGCTTTACTGTGTCAGTTCTCGTCTTCAAACTCTGAGAAAGACCCAGAGCTGTGTTTGGAAAAGAACTGTTTGGGAAGTTGTTGGAAAGTCTACAATATTTTTGGTGAAGATGCTGATGAAGGCACTGCTTTGTCATTATTAGTTTTATCCTCAGTTATAGGTTAAGTGACTTATTTTTGTTTGGTAGGTTGTGTGTGGTGGTGCAGTAAAAAATTCCTACTGGGAATGTGCATTACACTTGGTGTGTACACGCAGGGTGGGTTGGTGTGGGTGAAGACATCAGATCTGCTGAACGTGCACGCACAGGAGCTCTGGTTTTGTGGCAAGGATGCTCTGTGACTAGAAGAAACCATACGATCTACTGCTGGAAAAGCTGGCCATGACCTTCTCTTGGAGGTGAAACGCTTTGTGTAAGGTTACAGGGAGGGTTCGTTACAGATAAACCTCCCTAATCCTGCATTTTACTGGCTGTTGATGTATCCAGAGCTGTTCTCTCTGAGTAGGTGTGCTGCTTGCTCCACAGCCATCATCCCAGACATGGTGTTCCAGCAGCAGAAGCGTTGTTTTGTTCAGGGGAAAACAGTCTACTTCATCGCCTTCCCATAGCTGTAACACTAGTACAGATCCAAAAGGAAAACCCTCCAAGTCAATAAACAACACACAGCAGACTTACCTTTTAGTGTGTTCTTGAAACACAGGTAAGGTTGTAACACTAGGGCAGGTTTTACTACATATGGGCATGAATCTGTGTTGAAGAAATAATCCACTGCTGCTTTCAGCTTCTTGTCTTTTTAATTAGCTCTGGCAATGGGATTGTTCACTTTTAAGATATGGTAAATACGAGCCTATTAATATTATTGGATGTAATACTCAACAGGGTCCAGGGAATGCTGGTAACTAGGTATTTTATAGGAAAACTAAAAGCAGGCCATTTTCTGGTGGACAAGTCTTCCTTTACAACTGCCCAGGGTGAAGCCCGTGGCAACAGCCTGGTCCCTGGTGCAGCTGTCCCAGTGGGTGGTGTGAGACCCCTTGTCCCCTAGTCCAGTCTCACGAGGTGGGTTTGAGCCCCTTTTCACAACACAGTGAGTGTTTGGAGTTTAAAATAGTTCTGACTCCTTTTCCTTGAGAAATGATTCACCAGTTCCTCCCATTAATGCTTTTTGAAGTTTTACTCTTGGTTCCAATCTCTTAATTTGGGCAAGGGCTGGATTATAAGGGTTTAGAGCAGTGATTAGCTCTGTTTACAGTTTGGTTTTATTTTCTTCAGAAGGTATGGTGTTTGCTTTGCTGAGGGGTTTTATTTTGCAGGGTTTCTGTTGACCACCTGCTTTTTTTCCTAATTAGTTACAAGGACAATTGCTAGGCATAATAAATAAAAGATATGGTCTTCTAAGGCTGTGTCATAGGGACTGTATGTCAAAGATTCATAAACTGTGAGCAAAAATATATGCCTTTCTCTGGGGGCAGGGAAGTGTGTACTGTGTTCATATTTGGGGACCCTTCCAAGGTCACCAAGAGCCTGTGGTAGTAACTTCTGGAGTGCTGGCTGATGGCCTCACTGGGCACTGCAGCCACGTGCAGAACAGAGCAACCCACCAACCCAGGTTTGCTGTGAAGTCCTCTCTAGTCTTAAGGCTTTTTCTCTGCAGATTTTGGGGTTTTTTTGGGGTTTTGTTTCTTTTTTTTCTCTCCAGTCTTTCTGTGCAGACCAAAAGCAGGAGTAGGGTGTGTCTTTGACATTCCTGAGTCTGCCTGATGCACCAGTGTGTCAGTGGAGGTTTCACTCCTGCCCAGGAAGCATCTTCTGGTGCTTCTCTCTCTTATTAGGAAGCTTCCCAATGCCTGACCAAAGTGCTTATGCTGCAGGTAAAACCTCTTCTCTCTTGTGTCTGTTCTTCAGCACGTTTGCTGTCTTCTTCCATTGAGAGTGACCCATGGATCCATACACCCAGTGAATGCTAATTTTGTTAAGATTATGTTTTCCTACCTTACATGTGAAAATGTCCTCTGAGATACTGTCAGAAGTCTTTACAGTCAGGATACAGGAATTCTCCTGTTTTTCCTTGTTCAGAGACCTACCCACAGATATGTATTTTCCTCCTTGATTTTAAAATTACCTGCATCTTGGACTTACCTGTCAACTGCACTTAATGTTCAAAACAGTGTAGACATAACCCATGTAGCCTTGACTGGGCAAGACAGAGGCACCAGGAAGAGCTGCCAGCCAGCACCTGCCTTGTTCCAGCCTCTTTACAGCTATTGCACTAATTAACCAAGCTAATGAAAACTGAGATTGTTGGAATCTTATTAACTATGTAACTCACCCCAGCCAAACCTTAAACTATAGGTAAGATACATTCACAGGGGCAAAAGTAGCACCTACAAAAACCACAAAATACCAAATCTCAGTTAACTCGTTTTCCTGGTGAAAGCTCAAACTGGGTTTGCATAAAAAGAGCACCCTTGGAGACCCCTCTCGCTAACCCATCTCTATTTCTTCTTGTGAATCCTATTTAATCTATATTAGTTCTTCCAGAAGCATGATCTTAGCCCGAGGAAGTCTCTTTTCTATTGTTTTCAGGCCAGAATCTGGTCTCAGAAGCTGCTATCTTTACCACACATCATGTCCCTCCATCTCCAGTCTTGTATCGGATTGTCCTTGGAGCAAAAGATGAACAAATGAGTGTGTCTTCCCATTTAATTGCATATGTCAATGATAAATCTTTTGAGAAGACTCAGGCCACATGTTTCTGAGTAGACTGCATCTCAGTCTACATCCTCATCCCTGTCCTTTGGCAATCTCTAAAATCTGAAAGACAAGGTTTGAAGGGGGCCATGAGTGTGGGGTGCGAGTGTAAGAACTCATTCCATGTTTAATGCACAGAACCCCCCAATACTAACTGCCATAGCTGTGTCTCTGTCATTTGGAGGCCACTATTCCCGTCTTTGCCAAGTCTCTGTCGTCCACAAGACAAGACATCTGCAGTGCATTTGTTTAAAGCAGGGAGATGACAAGCATTGAAACAGATGTTGGAAAACAGAGCAGCAAAAGGCCTGTGCTAAGTGAACAGCCCATAGGGTCTGAGCTGTTTGATGGCTGATTACAGCGTGAGCCAACTGTTCTTTCAGAGCAGGCTGAACCCAGGAGATCCCTGTGGTAAGAGATGTACTTTGCCAACATGTGGTGCTCCCTTTGTCACTGTACCTTTTCAGCTGTATCTGGGGGAAAACACAGGGAACAGGATCATCATTCCAGCCCCCTTAGATGAGTAACACTCTTGCTTATCCAGGCTGAATTGATTCCTAGTTACAAGCTGAACCATTGGAAAGCATCAAGAGCGTGTCCTGGCATCCAGCAGCCAGTCTCACTCATTAGGTTGAATGAAAAGCCTGTATGTAGGCTTTATCAAAGCTACAGAGAGTTTTATCATGATGAACATAAAACAATATTCTGCCTGAAACCTCTGCACCATATTGCCATATAAAAAGCAGCTAATGTCTAGTGATCCTTGGTATATGAAGCAATTCAGGTTTATCACAAACTGACATATTCTGCTTTAACAGCAAAGAATCCCTTTCGTACCTGATCTTATGTTTCCTAAGACCAGCTTTTCAGTGTCTCTCATCTTGTCTTTAGGAGCTGATCCCCTCGTGCTGGGGAGTTACAGCTCATGTTAAATGAACTCATGAAACCTGGGAGCATTTACTTGTTAGTCATCTGGGGCAAGATACAAACTTGCTGAGTAAGGGAGCTGGACTGCAGCTCGATTTGTTCACTCCTGTGGACAGGAGACAGATGGAAAACTGGCCCCTACCAGTGAAGAAAAAAAACCCCTTTATGTTCTTCAGTGTGGTGGGCTGGGATGGACCTTCAGCAGCGACAGGCATCCAGCGGGTAGAACCGCAGTGTCTGAACAAAGCCACCCCAGCTTTTCAGGAAATCTCTGGCATGCTGTCCAGTAAGGCCACGCTGCTTTTTTCAGTGGCACAGCAGCTACCAGTTGGAGGATTGATCATCTGTCTTGAAAAGGAATGCCAGGTTTTTTTCCCTCTCTGGGCCCTTGAACTCTCTCTATTCAGGATCAGCAGAGGAAAGGCTGACCGCTGGCTGGTGATGCCGCTGAGGTCCCTTAAGGCCAGAGACATACAATGCAAAATGAAGCCCAGGGCTGTGCTGGAGGAAGTACTTGGAGCTGGAAATACACCTTAGGAACCTCTGTGTAGGGATTTGTTCAGCTTTGTGCTCCAAGCATCTGATTTGGTACTTGCTGTATTTCTTTCTACCAGTGATGTACCCTGTGTGAGCTGGTGATTGCATTGCAGTTGTCTCTCGTTTGCATGCCTCAGTCTGCCTCCCACAAGGGACACTAAGGATCCTGAACACTCAGGACGCAAGGGCTGCCCCTGTCCCCAGGGTTAAGATGTGGTCAGGCCCCATGCTTGGTGTTTTCCCAGAGCAGGAGGAGCTCCTGTGCCTGGGTCCAACCCAGGTTGGCACCAGTGGAGGAATCTGCAGCGTGCCCTGTACGCTGGTGTGGTTGTGCATCCAGAGATCACCCCATCCACTGCCACCAAACCTAAGGGAAAGGAGGACAGGGTTCTCCAGGCTGTTCGAGCTGCCTGCAGATGTCCTGGCTGCTAATGAAAGGTTGTTCAGCACAATCACATTTCCATCTTATTTATCCTGGTCGAAGGAAGGAAGGGATATCTGCTACTCCTTCCGTTTTTCTCCATCTGATTTTTTCCTTTGTGACGTTATGGACAGGCAGTAGGCGACAACCAGGGAAGTCATTACTAGATTGTCCTGATCTATACAGGGACTTGAGCTATTTACCAAAAGCATTTTACAAAAGAGCTGGCTTCCATATGTCCAAGTGAAAATCACTGGACTGTGCTTGAACCTCCTTATATCATTATTGTTTATCCCAAAGGATGAAAGGAAGAAAGATCCAGGACACCTGGAGGGATGAAGGGAAGGAGAACTCCTCTGTGCCTGCCCCACAGATTCCTCACCTGCCCAGCCAGAAAAATCAAGGTGTTTCCCTTCTGCCCCCAAAGCCCCTGCCATCTGTGGAGGCAAGGAGCTGCACACAGGAATTTTGTTTTCAGGAACTCTTGGCTGATACCACAGTTTCACAGGCAGCAGCCAGGGCACTGCCAGTCCCTGTGCAGTGTGTCCTGTCCAGCCTTTTCTACTCCCTCTCCAGAGGAGCGTTGGTCTTCAGGTCTCTGTGTTCCCATCATCTTGAAACAACACAGACGTTGTGCAAGAGTTAATGCCTGCCAAGCTTTTGAGCTGAACATAGAAGTGAAGTGAGGAGCATAAGGATGCTTTTGCTCCTTTAAAATGGATGTTCCCCTAAATTATGAGGAATTTATTAGGTGTGAAAGGCCTGTCGGTGTTCAGAAGTGTATTGTTCCCAGGTTTGTGCTTACTGTTCCTGGAACTGGCTTTCTCTGACTTTCAGGTGGTCATACAGTGCTCACTTTGGGCTCAGCCTGGTTTGGCTCTGCTCTGGATTTCCCCAGAACCTGTTTTTTTTTTTTCCTGCAGTTGTGCAGAGGCATATCTGGGCAACCAGTGCATGAGACCCAGGTCCACTGTGCCCTGCCTGGAGGTGGCCCAGAGGACTCCCAGAGCAGGGTCAGGACAAAGCTTTCTGTGACATCCCTGGTGTGTAGTTCTGCAGGTGCCCACCACCCCTCAAAGCTTCAAACACCTTTTTTCTTCCTAAACTGCCATAATTTGGGCAGTGTGTGTGGATTAAGACACCAGACATCTCCATTTCCAAATCAAAATGACCTTACTGCAGGAGTTCTGTAGCCATGAAGCAGCTGTTGGTGAAGTCAACTGAAGGCAGAGGGAAGGTTGAGGCATTTGGCCACTGGAAGTACAGGTTGTCTTTGCTCCCCTCATTCTTTAGATGAAGCAATGGGAGAAACATTTCTAAGTCTCTAATGTAGTTATGTTTGCAAAGAAGAATTTTGTTACCAGGTACAAGCAGATGCAGTTGAAATAGGTCAGTGCTGTTACTTGTGTGAAGTTTATTCAGGGCCTTAAAATGTAAAATGTGATGAGATTGTTATGCTAGAAAATATTAATAAATAATTGATCAAAAGTAGAAAAAGACTCTTTCTGTAAATAAACTTCAATGTAATTAATAGCTCTGTGTTTTCAGTAGCGTGCATGCAAACGAAGCTGGGGATGCAATTAACGTGTCGGGGGCCAGAAGGACATCTGCAGATAAGGGTTAACCAGTCTGTGGAGGCTGAACTCATGAACCTGCTTAAACTGCTGGACTTGTTTGTTTCCATAAAACTTTTGTCTCTGCTGTGTACATATTTTATAGCATTCTCCAAGAAACACTTAAAGTCAGGTTTTTAATACAATGTTGGTAGCAAAGTATGAAGGACAGAGGAGGTAACAGAGAAGGCAACTTGCTAATGCAAAAGCAGTGTACTGAAAGTCACTTTTATTTCTTATTTATAATCTACATGCACACTCTGGATAATAGATGACAACGCTCATTCAGTACTTTAACTTCAAAGCAGAGAGAAGGCATGGATGACAGAGCTGGGAGCTGGAACACAAAGGTACTAACAACAAGAGGAAAAATGCCTGTTTACTGGATTGCATTTGTTAGCACGCTGTCTTCAGATATTGTTCCCCCAGGAATAGCGAGAATATGTGCTGCACGAACAATGATTTAACATCTGAAAATGGTACTTAAAGAGTTTTCTGTCTGGTAGTAATGTGATGAAGGCTTCTGAATGGAACCTGGGGACTTCATTTCTTCTATTTATCTATATGTCTCTCTGGTTTTAGTCACCGGTAATTGCATATTTAACCCCTTAAATAGGTTTAACCCTCTCAGCACCAACTTTTTTTAAATTTTATTTTTAGTCTCACGTCTGCTTTTGTTACACTACAGCTGTGCCGCTCGCATTCCTTGCCAAAAAAAAATAAATCAGAAAGACAAAAGGGATTTTGGAGAAGTTGTGGCCAGAGGAGTGCATTGTGAATAATGGCAAGCTCCACCTCTCTTTCTCCCTTTTCCTCCTCTTCCCTTTTTAAGGAAAGCAGTAGATAATGGCATCCAAGGAAAGTGTTCTAATGGGATTCAGTACAGCTGGAAGCCCTATAGCGGAGAATGAGAGGGAGAGAGTGAGCTGTAATGAGGGGGGAAGTTGCAGATAGAGCAGTAAATCAACAGTATAAATTTGCTGCTTACTTCAGCACTCTACTTCTTTGCATCTTTCTCAATTAGCACTTGTTCTGGGGGGCTTGCTTAATAGCTTATGTGAAACAAATATTAACATAAATTGTTTAATTATATCAAAATCTTGAATTCCTCCAAGACGAAAAATTGTTTTTAGCTAGGAATACATCTGCCATAAAACATCATCTAGTTAAAGTAAACGAGCTCTAAGGAAAGCCATAAGATTGTAGCTGAGCTACTTTTACAGTTTATTTTCATGGTATTTAAATTATGATACCAGTGGGTATTTTTAATTAGTGCCTCTTTTAAGTGTGCACTTGTCTACATAAGCCATTTTGGCAAATTTGACTCATTCATACAGTGGTTGCTGTAAAAGAGGCCAGCACAGCCTGCAGGAATTGGAATTAAAAGTTTCTGCAAGCTGTTGTCGACATGACCACATCTCATTAACTTAAAAAATGAAGATTATTTGCCTGAAAGCTTGATTTGACTAACAGTAATCAAATATTAGGCTCAGCGGAGAAGGAGGAGGAAAAACAGCTTCACTGTTGTGATCTATATCCTTAAGTGTTCACTTTAAATAGCAATGTCATATTTCTGCTTTAACATAACAGGGGGAAAAATAATAAGACATATGGCTTTGTGAATAATCCAGGGTTGGTTTTATTTTCCAGTCTGATATTATTTACCAAGTTTACCAAAGGCAGATATAATTTCTCTGATGATTCTAACATTAAGAAGAATTAATTATGTTGTAGTTTCCCCTGAATTATCAAAGTTTAGGTACTGGAAATCACTTCAGTCTTGTTACTATCTTTATTAGTTGTTAAATAGGCATGAACCTTCAATTTGTATCCTAGAATCATTTAATAAAATATGATAAAGTAGGTTGCAAAATGTTGCATAAAATGAACCAAAATAGAAAACTACCCTTCTGATCTTGTGAAGTCTTTAAATAGCCTGTTAAAATAAATAGCTGAGAAACAAAAATAAAAATCTGTCTTTTGTGCAACAATTAAGGTATGGGAGTAAGAACTTAAAAAAATGCTTGTGCTTGAGAGAGCAGTAGGGTCAAAATTTGGTGTTATGTGGTTGTGTGTTTTTCCCACTAGGCAAGGGACAATGTCATACCTAGGTGGAAGCTGTGGCACACATTATTGGGGGGGGGGAAAAGGGTGCAGTTAAACAAAAGAAGATAAAGTCTTGTGCCTTTTTATGTCTTTGAACTGAGAACATGTGCTGCATTTTACTAAAGGAACATGAGCCTTGAATGTAAGTAACTGGTTTCTGCATTAGGTACTCCCTGGAGGTAGCAGAAAAATATCATGTCCCTGCATGAAATGCGAATGTGAAATCTACCAGAAAGAAATATTTATGACCATTTTATGCTTGATTAGACTTGGATGACATCTGTTAGAAGACAGGGACTGGACAAAGAGAGAGACGCTCGGGGGCAAATGTTAACAGAGTTGTTTAGATGATGCTGGGGCAGGAGCGTCCATTTACTGCCAGGCAAAACATAGGAATTGTGTTAGCGAGAGTGCAGCTGACAGGAATTCGCTGTGATGGAGACACTGGGAACTGACGGGCTGAAATAGTGAAATGCAGCTGTTGATATTCGCCGCGCTGCCGCGATTTATGGGCAGGTATCGCGGCTAAACACAGATACTGTAACTTCCAGGGAGCAGATGCATTAACAGAGTTATATAAATGTGAGTCAGCTGTAAAAAAGCAACATCTTCACTTTTTAAAGGTTGTTATTCGACCAGGCTTGTACAGAGAGTTGGAAAGACTTTCCAGAAAAAAAAAAAAGAAAAAAAAAAGGCACAAAAAGGCAAAAAAAAAAAAAGCATCTGGATTTTCTCGATTTTCTTTCTCTTTTTTTTTTTGAAGTCTCTGCAGAACATACTGCTCTGAAGCAATCAACCTGATTGTTTACTTCCTCTCCTTGCTTTATCTCTGGTGCTTTTCCCCATGCTGGATCTTTTCTGTATGAAGCTGGTTCCTTGGCTGCATCTGCCCTTGTGTGTGGGGCAGGAGGTGCAGAGGCAGCACCAGCAACCCAACCCTCTCCTCTGATGTAAATCTTTAACTCCAAAGTTTGACAATTAATCAATTGTTAGCCTTTATGTGTTTACAATGTTAAATTGTTGTTTACCAGCTCTGCAGAAGCAGGTTTTATGGCTGGAGGTACAAACATTCCCTTCGCTCTGGGTCCTTTCCCAGCTTTCTTTTCCTGTAAATTTTCTCTGTCTGGAATGCTTATGGGAAATGTTATTTTGTTTTTGTTTGCAACAGCTCTGTTGTTTTGATTTTGTCTGAGTGGTATGGAAAACAGTACGTCACTTGGAGTGGGTGTTTTGTCTATTGGCCATTTGGCTATTGCACATATATTTCTCATACTTATTACATGATGACAAGGGAACCCAAATGGCATAATTTTCCAGTTGAATTTTGCTTTCCAGTTTAATAATAGTGAAAGGAAAACAAAGTTAATAGATTTAGCAGTTTTGATACTGCTCACATAGTGATAGATGTCTTTGGATTTTTTTCCCTGTGGTTAAGGGTCTATTTAGACAAAGGTCAGATTAATGCATAGATCAGTTTCTATAATAAACTGCGTGAGGATTATGTTACACATTTTGCATACAGTTGTGAAAAACTGTAATTTAAGTACCCGGGCCCATAAAAGGGTAATAAACAACTTCAGTATCATCAGTATGATTAGTCTAGGGTACTTTTTACCCTGATTTTTTTTTTTAGCCAGTCCATAACAGAAGTAGCAGCAGATGCCTTTTAATTGAAAAATGATCTGAAATAAATTTTGCACTTGAAAAGAGAACACAGCTTTCTCCCTAGAACTGTTTAACTGAAGAGATTTGAATGTAAGATACACCGATTCTTGCGTAGTATTTACCATGTTGGGGAGGGAATATCGAAAGACCACAGAATGCAGCTTTAAGACCAGATAATTCTTATGTATAGTACAGAAATATAAAATGGAAAGTATGATTAATTTTTCAATTTCTCTCTGCAGATATCTAATAATTGTGCCCATGGACTGCCAAAGGCTCCCATTAAAGATTTAAAATGCAAAGAAAGGTAGAATCAAAAAGATGGTATTTTGGATTAAATAATGTAAAATAACTGTAGGGCAATAGCAAAGTGAAAAGCTATTGGCAAAATAAAAGCGTGGTGTCAACTCTCCTTGAGACAGACTGAAACATTTACGCCTTCACGTGCATCTTTTTGTAGCTGAGATTTAAAAAAAAACCCCAAACTTAAAGGTTGCTTAAGCCAGCTGTGATTTTAAAATACATTTTTGAGCTTTCAGGTTTTGATAACGCTTGTTCACAACAGAGTGATGGAAAATACAGTATGTGAGCCTGTGTTATAAAAATCTCCGTAAACACAGCGGCAAAGGTTGTAATCTGTTGTCCAACATTGAAGAATACGTTAGCAACTCCACAGCATAATGTTTTTTTCATTAAGTACCAACAGATACAGGGTGGCCAGAAAGCATTTTGCAACAGCTACTCGGGAATGTGCTATTTTTGTTAGCCTCAGAAAAGGGATGCTGCAGCAGTAGTATATAGAGGCTGTCAGAAAGGTCCAGCTGGACTTTTCTTCCCTTTTCTGTACTGTCTTTATCACTTTGCTCAGTTCCACATAATAACATCTTCATCTGAGATTGCTGTGGCACAGGGGAACTGCATTTGTTGATCAAATTTGGCTGGATAACACTGTGATCTCGTATCCTGAAGTGCGGAGATGTGCCTGGAATACGTAAGCATAAAGCTGGCCCCTTGATTGATTGATTCTGCCTGTCACAGAACAAGATAACTGGATCAGTAAATACCCTGTGCACTTCAACTTCATCTACACAATCAAAAGTGAGGGCATCATGGGGCTGAAAAACACCGAGGCATGATGGGAATATCTACATTTCAGAATGATAGCCAGGAACTTGTGAAAAGCGAGGAAGAAAAGAAAAAATTTGTCTTTTTTCTTTCCCTGTGTGTTTGTACACGATCGGCGGTGAAAAGCACATTAATTCCCGTGTGTTTGCGGTGTGTCTGTCTCTCCGTGGATTTATTTCAGCTTCACGTTGGTGTAACGCTGCTGCTGTTGCCTGTGGTGCTAAGGCAGCATAAGGCAGGAGTAAAACAGATGAATCAGACTCTGGGTATTTCGGGGAAAGCGTGTTATTTGGGGTCTCTTGTACAAAGGTGGCATTTTATCAGATAAACCGTAATTAACTTATGCAACTGGCTGAGGCTATTTGCTACTTTGGCAACTCATAGAACTGTTCTGCTGAACATCCTGAATTTGTGCTGTGAGATCCAGCTTCATCCTGGGAATTTAAATTGAATTTTAAATGAGAATTAAGCATGGAGGTGACAACATGTAAATTAAAAGGCCACACTTTTATCCAGAAAATGGAATATGAGCAAAGCAGGCAAGTTGGTTCTCAGAGTTTCGCTGTGGTTTTCAAGGAGTGGTTTTGGGCTACAAAATAGGTGCCAGAAGACAATTTTAAGAAATGCTGAAGATCAGTGCTCCCCTTCAGAAAGTGTGTGTGTGTGAAGCATTGATGATAAAACTAGAGATGTTCGTCCATCTCTAGTCTACCGTGACGTTTCTCCTTGCTGGCTGCTCCTGCATTGCACGGTGGTTTATCTCAAGATGAGATGGCAGAGCGAGAAGGAGATGCCTGCTCAGGCCACCCTCACCATGGCTTTAGCAACGGTGAGATGTGGGTACCTGCCCCACCACCTTCTCGGGGTGATACATGGCCAAGCACAAGGTGTTAAAGCCACAGTGAGCATTTGCTGTGGGACGAAACCTGTGTGGTCCCATAGCTGAACATCTCACCTGCAGGAAAAGAACTCCTGTGTAACTGGGAAAGGCAACACCAGCGCCAAAGCAAATCCTTAGGCTCAGGGCTGCAGGATTAGGCAATGCTGGGAGCAGTTTATTACAGTGCTTTTGCTTTTAATTGTTTTCACACTTTATTATGAGAATTATGTGTAGCATTTAGTCTGGCACTTTTATTTAGTGCTTCATTTGCCTAAGGCACAGATTAGCACAGCTCTCTGTAAAGCACCTATAGGATTCCTTCAGGCATCTCAGAAGGTATGGGGAGCTGGAGAGATCAGGAGCCCTTTTGTAGTCACTGAAGACCTCCTCACTTGGAGGAGTGTGCTCAGACCGTGCCGTGCTGTTGCATAAACCAAAAATGCTTCAGCTGAAAATGCTGCCTGTTCATGGGTTCTTCTGCATCTAGGACCATTTCTGTTGAGTTGTGGTTTCAATATATGTATCACTCCCAAGTACCATACTGAAAGGATAAAATGGTTGACTGTGGGCTCTCTAAACTGTTGTCGTGTCTTGGTGGCCTTTCTGACATCCCATATACTGGAGAAGGTTGCAAACTGTATGAGAGGGTACTTTGCATCTGCTTCCTTTCCTGTATCTGCATGGTGACAGAAGTTGACTACTCAAGACTGAACAGCATACAGAGTTTACACTCCTCTGGGTGTAGGTGTCAGTGCTTGGTTGGAGTACCATCACTTCATGTTACTGGTGTGGTTTGCGGACTGTTTTGGATAAATGATTTAAGGAAAATTTGACTTAATAGTGTGAATGGCCCTTTCCAACATGGACTTGGACCTTATTTTCCAAGATTGCCTCAGGACAACCTGCATTTTCTCATCTAGCACCTTTTGATGAAGAAGACGCTCTTTCTTTTGCAGTCAGTGTGACTCAGTAGATACAGAACAGTATGCTGTGGTTGTGCATCAAAATTGCTTTCCTGTCAGAGCCCATGCATGGCAGGCTTCATTTGGAGAAAAGGTTTGAGGTTGTCTCCTAAGGGTTACAGGGCTTGGCCTTTCTTGTTCTGGTGGATTCTAGCTTTGAACAATTCCTTTCTAGGAATGAATTGGACATGGGTGAGTTATAGTAGTCACGTATCTGTGAGGCTGCACATCTACTGTGCTTTCTGATGTGGTGGCCAGAGACTCTGGGCACAGTTTTGCAGACTGGTGGCGATCAGTCTGGGCGGGGGAGCTGGAGGGTGATGGCAGCAGCAGGTACTGATGTGCTCACAGCTGTCAGGGCACTCATTGTCCATGCAGAAACAATCCTCAGGATAGGTACCAATGCTGTTTGACCACCATCTCAGAGAGCCACATGTGGTACTTATCATATCATATCTATCTGCAAGGGAGCTGCTGGAGAGGCGGCCGGGGCCGGGTGCTCCCTGCGTGAGCTGACATTCAGCAGCTCAGCAAGTGCTCGCCAGATGGACCGAGGTGCCGGAGAGCCTGCGCCCCCGATGAACACTGAGCAGGAGCTGAAAGCTGGAAGAGAAACCCTGCTTTTTACTGGCAGTAAGAAATAGGAGAGATAAGAGTCACATTCTTCTCATCCAGCAACTGCAATTGTAGGGAAGGGATGAGAAGTGTCTTCCTCTGTTCTTTCCCTTGGGGAAACTGGAGGAGATGTGAAAGGCCAAATGTACCTCTAGGGTGTGATGACCAGAAAATGGTGTAAGAACATTCCTTCAGGTTGGGGTGTATCAGACCAGAGAGATTCAGTGTCATGGGACATGTCATGATACAGAGGGCTCTGCCTTCTGCAGCCTTGGTGGCTCTTCACACTCTTCATGTTGCAGTCATGTTCTCTAATTGATGGCATTGTTGGAACAGAGTCATTTAAACTATTCAATTTGTTGGTGTGGAAGTTTGCTTGAGCAAATAGACAGCTAGCTGCAGACTGTTGCCTTGTTTCTCAAAAAATATCACAAAACTCAAGGGGAGCTTTAAGCAAAGTCCAACCATTTAATGATCTATGTGTTAAGTATCCACTAAAAATATAGCAATTGATAATATGTGCAGAGCAGTGGGATTTCAGACAGTTGGAGTTTTGTGTAGCAAATATATGACAAGTGCTTATTTTTAAATATTGGTCACTGCTCTTAGGTATTTATGACCCTGGAAATGCAACAGAAGACTAAAAGCAACCTGAAATACACCACAACAGCCAAAGGTTGGCTCAAATTAGCCCATAACCACAACTTAAAGAGGGTGTTTTACTCAATGTTAAATGCTGGAAACCATCTTGCATCGCTTCTCGGTGATGAAAAGCTTTGTGACAGTGGTCACCACTGCACAGGTCGGGTTGTGGATGCAGAAGTCAAGTAATGAATGTAGGAGTTACAGGCAGCTGAGATCCTTTTCAATACAGTTAAGTCTTCTAGGGCTCCAGGACCTTCCTTTCTGGTTTATGTACCTTTGTCCTTGTTCTTCTCTTTTCCCTGGCCCTTCAGCTGGGTGGGGTGAGAAGAGTAATTTTTAGGCAGTGTTTGCAGGTTGTTGTTTTTTTATAAAGCACCAATGTGAGAAAACTCCTAAATTTGACACAGCTATGGAAGGTGGGGCAGGTTCATGGCTCTGAGGGCAATTCTGAACCTCTCCACCACGGGCCATGTTTTCTTTGGCTGCAGCATTTGACAAGGCTGGCATATTTATGTACAGAGCTAGTATTTAGCTTGAAACTTTACGCATATGAATGATGAACTAAACAGAACTCATTTATTTTTTCCTTCCCTCTGTAGCTTTTTTTTTTCCCTCTTCCTTTTTTTTTTTGAAATGTGAGGTTACATATTGCAGACAAGTCTCGGCGTATCCACCCTGTGCTTGACCAACAGAATTCATAACTAGCCACATTCCTTGATGATTCTATAGGGATTGGAAACTAGGCAGCTGAGTTTGCTATGCAAGAGAGTTAATAAAAATTTTCATTGCTGGAGGAAAGCTTATATACAGTAGTCTGTTTGTCCTGTATTTCAACCACCTGAGTCAGAGCCAAAAAAGCAATTGTCTACTACATATTTCAAACAGATGCTGAGGGGTAAAAGGAGTGACTAGAATTCACAGCAATAAAACGCTGGCTCTTTAAGTTCCCTTGAAGGAAGTGAACCCATAAAATTTTTGCTGCTGACTTGTTTGTCCAGTTCTTTGAAGTATTTAACATTAATTTAGTCTGCAAATCATTGCCACCTCAATTTTTCATTGAAGTATCGAAGCCTGCTAAACACATAACTTTGGAGTACACCAAAAAAAAATCTGATTCCTTTAGCAGATATATTCATTTAGCAGTTATCCATTTGAAAACTTAGCACTGACGCTGGTGGTAGGGTATGCTGTAGGTATTTGCAAAGGAAAACTTTTAAAACAAGTTGATTTTTTAATGACTATTAATTTCACTTGCAGTAGGTAAGTGTATTTTAAGTGGTGGTCTTCTACTCGTTTCCTGCCCACCGTTCTTTTCTGTTACTAACACCTATTGCTGCTCTGTGTCAGAAACCAAGGTGGGGGGCCAGGGCGGTTGTGTTTGAGTAATGGACTGTGCAGGAATGGTTGGAGGTTGTGGCTGTTCAGGAGTAGATGTTCCTGTCCCGTGCTTGTCCCCGAGCAGGGTGGGAGGCCGTGGTGGGGTGGGCTGGGCTGCTGCTGGGCTCCCTGGGTGCTGTGGGTCTGTCTGTGAGCGGTTCCTGGCGTTTGGGGCTGTGCCTGGAATTTCTGAAGATCAGGATGAATCGGTGACGATCCTGCTCACTCCGAGTGAAGGTGAAGGGAGCACTTCCCCCGACTCAGATCTTCCAAGCAGTGTTCAGGCTCAGGCAGGCAAAGTGTCCACCAGGGTCATTCTTGTTGTCTTTTTTGCAGCAAAAGCTCAGGTTATTCAGCAGGTGGTGGATGCTCTGGCAAACCACTGAGTTATTGCTACGAGATCCTGATCAGCGGCCCCCTCCCTGGTTTTTTGTTTGTTTCTTAAATTCCATTTTGCTTCTTCCATCTACATTTAAGTTTCTCCCTTTCTCCTGAACCTTGTGCTATGGGTGACAGAGAGGGGAAGGCCCTTTGCCCCACCACTGTGGGCTCCAGCAGAGCCGTGCCCTGCCCGCAGGGATGCTGCTGGGACCCAGCGGTGGCATGAGCAGAGGACATCAGCTGTGAGGGGAAGTTTAAAAAAACTCCATCAAGCTTAAGTTGGAAAAAAATACCAACACAGAGGGTGTCAATTGAAAACCAGCAGGGTGGGAAAGCTACTGTACTGTAGTGGGAATGCAGCAGCCTCAAGGCCCTTTAAATGATTGGTGACACACTGGAGTTATTGTTAAATTACCTTTTTTATTGGTTCTTGAGTCTTATGTCTTAAAGGACTATTCTTTGGAAGAAGTCAAGAGAATCCTTGTGTTTGGTTTAGATATATAAACCTGAGGTGCAAAATGTGGATATGGATCTGGACCTGAACTTTTTCAAGCTCTGAGGAGTATTTCAGGCTGGGATTTTGGTGTGAGAGCTCTCTATGCACGTGATGGCTCGGAGGACTTGAGTACGGTGTTAACCTGCAGCACAGCCAGGCTTCAACCAGCGGGATGTTGGTGTGCTTCCCTGCCAAAGAGGGGAATGGGGAAATGTTTCCATAGAGGTTGCACTTGTTTAAAGATGAAAAGGAACATTTTTTTGTTCTGTTTTCAGCACCAAAAATTGAATACGAGGATTTACCAATTTGTAAATCCATTTATTATATTGAAGAGGGGACCAGAAAGTGTTTGAGCTTGATTACTGCTAGTAAGCAACAAGGAAAAAGGGGTTTTTTTGCATCTAATTCTACTTTTAAATGTTCAAAACTCCTTGTCTGTTTGCAGTTCATGAATATTGTTTCCAGTGTTGAACTTTTCTCATCTCTGTGCTTTAGTTGCCTCATCTGTAAAATCTGGGTAGTAGAACAGAAGCTTTTAAATTTCATTGAAAGGACTTTAAGATCATTTCAGAGGAAGTGTGTATTGCTAGTAGGTTTGCAAGAGAACTTTGGGCACAAGCTTAATGAAGGATCACTGGTGAAACAGTTACTTTAATTCAAACACTTTTGGTTAAGACTTTCTCTCCAGCCTGCATGGTCCTATATTTTACATTCACTCCCAGCATGGACTTCCTTTGCTCAAGGTCCCATAGGTAAGCCACGAGAGCAAAATATACTAGGAGGCCTCATACCAAAACTTGGAGTAGGAAATTTTAACTGTCCAGCTTAATTTTTCATGACCGTGGAACAATAACCAAGATTGTGCTCTGGGTACAAAGGTGGCTGCTGGGACAACCCCATTAGCCTCCTCACAGGCAGCTTTGCCCCCTTGGTGGGCTGCAGTTTGGGCTGGGACCGAGCTGTGGTGGCTGTTTGCATTTCTCCTGCGTTGGAGGAAGATCATCGTGGTGACGAGTTTCATGCCGAGAGGTGAGAGCTGAGCGCGGCTATCGCCCGCAGAGCCACGTTTTGTATCTGCCTGCTGGGGAGCAGCTGCAGGCGGATGAAACCAATAGGGATAACTGATGCTGAAAGGGAAAAGAGAATTTCTGAACCTGAAAAGGGCTGTTTATGTATCATAAACCCCTTTTCAACATTGTAAACCCTTTGAAAGCAGCCCCTCTGCCTCCTCTTTGCTCTGTGCAGCACCAGGCATCCAAGCTGGCTCACTGGTAACAGCAGCAGCTCAATCTGGTTTTTGTAGCACTCGGGAGGAATGAGGAAAATTTTGAAAAAATCTCAATTGGCTAAAAAATTTCAGCATTTTTCAATTGTATGCTAACTCCTAAGCAGCAGGCTGGCATCTGCAGAGTGGTGAAAAGTGCCGTGAGTTGGTAATTATGAATTACAGCAGGAGATCAGTTCAGCTTAGTGTTTTCCAAAGTCTCAGAGATCAAAAGGTGCCAGTGAAAAAGATAAAGTACTGAGTGGCAGGGAGTGTGCCAGGCTGCCTGAAACTTAGTTTCAGGGTCTAGTTTGAGGAAAAAAAAAATATTGTTGCTCAATTTTATATGGGGGGTGTTGGGGGAAATGTCAATAACATTTCTATTGAGGCATGGACTATTTCCAGGGAACTAAAGAGGATGTGAAATGATTGCTGAGGTGCTTTTAGGTTTTTATATTTTTGTCTGTTTTATCTATTAGTTTACCTGATAGAGCAGTAATTAAGTTAAGAAAAGCAGTATGAAGAAGCAAGAGGGCAGGATAAATGGTGGCTTGTTCTTTCTTAATTTTCACCAAAAGCAGAGCGATACGACTGTATTATTTTTTTTTAAGCTGTGAAATTATGTATTTCCTTTTTTTTGTACTCTTTCCTTTTCAGTTGTCATTTCCAGGAAATGGCACTGTCAGACAATATATCTGTGTGTCACATTTCAGCCTGGTCCAGGAAGATGATGTGAGGGGTGGGAGGCAACTCAGCCCCAGTTCACTGCTGCTGTGCCCCGAGCGAGATGGAACCCAGGTCCCCCAGGCAGCTGGGACCCCCGTGCATTGTGCTGGAGCTCTTGGGTGCTGGGCAGTGGTAAGGAGCTGGAGTTGTCTCCCAGGTGAGTAGATCCCAGGCTTTTAAGAGCATCAGTAGATAAGGATTGAGATTTTGAAGCAGTGGATATCAAGGGAAGCAAAGGATTTGTCAGTTCACATGGTGCCTAGATATCACCTCCAGCTGCTCCACGGGTCCCAAGAAGAATGATGTTAATCAATAGTAGAAATGATCTAATTTTAAGATGTCCTAAAACCTCATTTGCTTTTGCCAAGCTTTTATCCAAGGAGGAGGGCAGGCTTTGCTGGAGGGCAGTCCGGTTTGTCTAGGGTGTATCTAGTAAAAATTCAAGATTTTTTTCACCACTTTCAAAATCCTTTCACCACTTCCCCAGATTATTGGCAAAATGTGGCAGATTCCTTAGAACTCTCTTCCCCTTCTGCATCAATTATGTGTCTTTGCGAGGCAGAGCTTTGAGTCAGCTCTCCTTCATTTCTCTCTTCTGGTTGCTCCCAAGGGAGAGAGTCTCTTGGTAATAGGAGCTACATCAGTTCAGAGAAGAATACAGTTTTGTTCCCTTCTCAAATGACATATGACTATCAGGCATCTCATGAGTTCTCTGAGTGGGCACATGAATTGAACCTTTTAGGAGTCTCGGTGATTAATGGCCTGATGGGTAGGAAGCAGACGATCGTTACAGGTCTCGGGGATCTGCCTGGTGGAATTAAATAGCTGCCATGTTAGCGATGCCCTTTTACCCTTTGGAGCTCTCCTGCGAACATCACCAGCACCGTATGAAAAAGGAAACAAAGCTCACCACAAAGTGATTAGGGGATTTTTTTACTTTTGTTTTTGTTGCTTGTGTGTTGTTTTGTGGGGTTGTTTTTTCTTTTACAGCACAAGCACAAGAGATGTTTTAATTAGCCCTGGTAGGATTTTTTTCTTGGCTTATATGAAATTAATTATGAAGGATCATGGGCACGTTGGCATAGCTGTGGTCCTTATGTCCCAACCTGGCTTCCGAAGAAAATTGTGTAATGCTGCTGGTGTTTGCGGGTAGGGCTGGATCCCAGTGCCAATGTCAAGTGGGGATTTTTTCCTAATATGGACAGTAGTCCACAAGGAACTGGATGAAGTCCATCAAACTAACGTCGCCAACAGCTAGTAGAAAGTTTGGCTATCCTCTGCTTGGACCAGCCCTGGTTTAGAGACCAGAAGGTAAAAAGCTTTTTGCTCCATTACTTGACGTTGCGTGGCCAAGCGTGATGTACTGAAAACACAAGCCCAGGGATCCTGGCAGGAGGTGGTGCCTGTTCACCAGTTCCCTGTGCAAATAGCTGTACAGTCGTGGCTTCTGCAAGATGAAGCACTTTATGCTTTGCTTTGTTTGGTTTTCCCCCAAAGAAAGCTCAGAGTGTGACAGGAGCGGGTGCTGGCTTGCCCCTCTAAACTCTCCCTCTCTAATGTTTTTGGGACATATGCCCCCCTTTACCTTCTGGCCTAATATGGATGAAGTGCAAGTGTTTCCACTCCAAAAACTTCCACTTGTCCTAATTTTGACAATGTGAAATTTGTGTATATAAATTTTTATCTGAGTACTCACTAGTGGATTATACAGCCAGTGCTTTAAACTGGCAGTGACAGCTAATTCCTGGTCAGCAGTAAATGCTAGGTTTGTTTCTAAGGAAAATACAGTGAAACAAGAGTTTTTCAGTTGGTTGGTTTGGTTTTTTTTAAAGTCTCGATGTTCTGTATTAGATATAGACTGTTTTTAAACATCAGCATGTGTTCTTCTTTCTTTGATGTTTTTCACAAAGAGGATTCTACCTTCCACTTGTAACAAAAGTCCCATGTTCCTCTGACGTTGTTTTATGCTGCTAATGATGTTGCTTACTCAAATAAATACATATGTGCATGTGCATTTGAAATGCAGCACTTCCCTTCAACACACCACTGAAACATAACAGAACTGATCTTCTTTAGTGATCTCCTGTGCCAGAATTTTCATGTTTTGAAATTAAAATGGATTCTCCTTATCTTCTCATAGCTGCTTTGATCCATTGCCTGTGGGTGTATGGTGGCACTTAAAACAGAGGACGGGGAAGCCTCAGCTTTTCGTGGCATCATTAGCTCCAGAGCGTTAGCAGCATCCTGGTGAGGAACAGCCGTGCTCCCTGTACACCAGGAGAGCACCCTGCTTCCCCAGGCGTGCCCCTGCGCTCGCTGCCGAGCAGGGTGCTCCTCCTCAGAGTGCCCTGTGCCCACGCCAGGCGTTTCTGCAATGCTCTTCCCTTTTTCCAGGGACCTTTCTGGTGTCCTGGCAGTGGAAACTTGCTAAGAGTTTCCTGTAGCCATACCCACTTTTCAGACATCCCTGATCTTTTCCTTCCTCCAGGTAGCACATAGCTCCAAGGACTAAACTTGGAGCTTAGATGTGGGTTCATTTGTGCCTCCAGACCATACCCATGCCGAGAGTTTGCATGGTTTAGTTCATCCTGTTCATTCAGCCCAAGGGGTGTCATGTGTAGCTGGTCGCAAGTGGTGAACCGAATAGCTTGAACCTTTCTGCCAGGGCTCTGCATGCAAGTACTGTCAAAACTGTTCTTGGTGATGAGTCAGTTCCTTTTTTTTCCTCATTTTTTATTATTTTTTTTTTTAATGACGACCATGCAGCTAGTGTACTCATTAGAGTGTGCAGGGAGATGGCATAGAAATGAGGATACACATGTGTATGTATCAGATGCTGAAGAGCAACGTTCTTGTTATAAATATAGCTCAGCTGTGTTCCTTCTTACATTTCAATTTTATAATCCATTCCAGAAGAATTGGACAAAAATACTATGGTGTAAGAGAGCGTTAGTTTCTGGGTTCTTCAAATAATTCTTAGTCAAGAAACTAGTAAATAAACCTTTAAAGATGGGCAAGATGACATCTTCCTTAGTTCTAGGAGTTGGACTTGGGGTGTAGATTTATGAAAGGTAAAATAAAGGACAAGAAGAAGCAGGAGCAGAACTGTATGTTTTATTTTTTTAGTTTATTGCTAAAATGTATGAATCGTCCTTTTTTGTTTGTTTTATTGGTGTGATTATATATGATCTATCTTTACATGTATACTTTTTAGACGTGGTGGGCCCACTGTGATTAAATGTTTGCTTTGAATACGTGTCCAGCGTGTTAACTTTTCACAACGGAAAGTTGTTAAATTCATTTTTATACAAGAGAGGCAAAAAAAAAAGGGGGAGTGGGGGGAGCAGGGGGAAAAAAGGAGATTGTTAAATGTATGGAAACCCTTATTGGCTGAATTATATAACTGAATTCATTCAACATGCTCGGTGTATCTTGTTCTCCTTTCAGTATTGCCACTCTGTTCATCACCCCTTTTAGTGCTTTAGGCATATGGCATGCAGTACATCCAGGGAAGTGTCAACAATATGGCATATGTTATACAGACTGATCTTGATACACCGTAGAAAATAATGGGCCTAACTTTAAAAGGCACGGTGCTAAGAATAGAGCGTGCTGCAACATGCAGACAGCGAATCCGCCATGAATGTCATGTTTGAAGACAAAAAGAGCTGTATTTTTCATTACTTTTTTGTGGCTTGGTTTGTATTTTGGTGTCTCTACAAATGAAATGTATTACGGTCAGTGAATACAGGCTGGATCGTCATCGCAGAGTCGTAAGGGTGGGAAGGGACCTCAGGAGATGATCTGCTCCATCCCCCCAGCGCTGGCACCGCGGGGTCTGCGGGGACTTGGGGTTCAGCTGGCGCAGGGTGGGTGCCTGTGTGCGGGCAAGGGGAGCAGGCAGGGAAGGCTGGGAGCTGTGGGACCTGCCAGTCCCATGTTCCCAGTGCCCAGGGCTGCCCGTGTGAGCTGAGGAGGGGACAGGCGGGGACATCTGCTATGGCAGGAAGGCGGACAGGGATGGGAGATGTCCTGATGCATTTGCAGGAGTCATTAGAGGGTCGCATTAGCTCACCACTTAGCTCTGTCTCCCCGCTGTAAATGAGCCTGCACAAGCAGATTGCTACGCTTACATTAAAACCACCGTGGTGGAAATGAGTCTTTCCAAAGCCTCTTCCAAAGATCTGCCCGTTAGGATCTGACTGTGCGATCAGGGCTCTCATCTGGACTCAGAGCAGTAAAGTGAAGTTGAAATGTTCTGTTTCTCATTTCTGGATCCTGGACTTGCTCAGCTCCCCATTTCATAGCGAATCTTCCATCCCTGGGAAGACTCATTTTTAAATTAAAAATAAAAAAAAAAAAGGAATTAAACAGAGGGTCCTTTGAAACACTCGGCCTGAAAATTGTTCCAGGGAGTCTCACCTTTAAAATCAATGATTCATACGGCGGTAGGTGTATGTATCTGTGTATGGCTGCGTTGCTGTTTATTGTGCTGGCTCTGAAGCTGTAACATCTGAAGTGCAGAGAAGCAGTGAGTGGAGAAAGAAATATCTTCTTTCCAACAAAGACCAAATATTTGTCCATTATCTCTCCGGCCGTTTTAGCGATTCTTGATATTCGCAGAACCGCGCAGATCACCACACGGATAAAATAGAAGAACAAAATATTTATTTTTAATCTTTGTTGAATGCTGAACGTTTTGTGCATGTTTATGAGGGTTAAACATTAATAGCAGATGTTGTTAATGAATAGAAGGCTTGAGCCAGCTTCTGAGACCTTTTAGTTAGTACATGAATTTTCTGGTTGATGACAATACTTGTAACATGCCTAATTATGAAGTAGTGTTCTAATCAAGCTTTGAATAACTGAAGAATTTCCCCTCCTCTTTTGCGGTTATTTCAGTGGCACACACACACAGATCGCTTCAGTGCCTGTGCTTATTCTTAGTGATTTTTCTTTTCTTAGAACATTCATTGAGGTTTTTTTTCCCCCCCCCTGAGAAGCACATTTATTTACGCTGAATGTCAGCGCAGGAGCTTGCACGCACATGCACGGGCGGCTACGCGTGCGCGTCCCCTCCATCCCGACCCCACCGGCAGCTGAACTGGTGCCAGCCTCTGAAGTTGTTGTCCCAGTTTGTCACACTTCCAGGTGAAGTACGTGAAAGTGATTATAGGTAATAAATATCTTTTTTTTTAACTTATTGCAGAGGCAGTTTTTCCCCTGTTAATGAGGGTAATTTGACTTGGTTGAAGGATTGCAGTTCTTAAGAATTAATGCAGCAATCCAATTCAAAGATTTAAAGAGATCTAAGATTTTTCACAGGTCGTGTGCTAGTGAATGTGCTCCTATCACATAGCAGCTAATGGACTTGAACAACAGTCTGTCATTTACTGTTACCTCAGTGTATAGCAGCTTTGCCCTTGATAGCAAGTATACTTTCCCAGCAGTGCAGGTTATTTAGTAGTGTGGTGTATTTGTAACACTTTGAAGAGACAGTATCCTATTTCTAACAGCCCTAATTACTGGATAAAGTGAGGTTACCTTTCTGACTTTCTTAATTACGTGTTTGGATCCTAATCTGAGAGAGCCTAAAGTATTTCATGCTGTAATAGCTGACTCCTCATTTTTTTCAGATTTGTCTCTGTGTGTACACATAAATAAAATAATTTCTGTGTTCCATTTTCCCTGTGTCAATGCATAAAGGTTAATTACATAAATATGGAAGTGTTAGGCACTAGTCTCCATAAGGTCCCATTATTTTTAGGGATGCATTATTACCTCTTAACAGTGTTTTGTAATGACTTATTTGTAAATGCTGTTGGAAATGCTCTAATTTCTTGATCCTATTATGTTCCTGGATATTAAAAATCCTATTTTAAGGTAATTAGAAGGATTCTCTTCTATTTAAATGTGTGTTCTCTAGACAGTGTCACACTATACTCACAAGAACCTTTGTTCCTTAATTAGAAAAAGGACTAGAGCTCATTAATTGTGGGTACAAAGTGATGTCTGCTCAAATGGAGAAGCAATAATACAGTTTAAATAATGATTGATCCTACATTTTAAGTCTTAGACTATTTCATACTGATAGTGATAAATAAGCAACATATAATGCAGGTTCCAAAACCCTGTGTTCAGATTTTTAGTGAAAGATCTCATTTTGCAAGGATAAACCTCTGTCGGGCACAATAAATAAAGGGTGGAAGGTACAAACACAGCGTCTGCCATTTAGAAAAGTCAGCATTTGTCAACAGTGGCACCGTGGTGATAGCTGAGATACTGGAGTTAACTCCACCCCATACTTTAGAAAATGAAATAATTGTGGTAGCTGTGCAGTCAGAAGCAGTTTGGATCTTGGCCTTACAGAACTGTTGCTGTGATGAAAAGAATATTTTGATTACTGCTTGCAAACAGGGTGAGTTATAAATGTTGGAGGATATTGCAGGGTGTTATTTTGGAGGATGGAGACAAGTGTACTTTCTCCTCTGAATTTTGCTATCTCCCTCCCCTCCCCTTGGGAGGAGAAGGGCACAGCTTGGGAAGTTAAACCCCACACCCTTTAGCAAAGGGCTTGGATTGTATGATGGCCACAGAGCAGGGGTGGTATTGAGATGTTCACCACGTGTTGCCCAAAGGCTGGACAAGCTCCCAGTGACTGCCGTCCCCAAAACCAGCAGCATGTTGGTGCTGAGCTTGGGGGTCCCACTGCCAGGGTGGGATGCTGGGGCGATGTCTGTTTGGGTTTGGAGGTCTTTTGTCATCTGAAGCTTGCCAAAAGTCAGGGCTGGGGAGGGCACTCTGTTAGGATGTGCATTGTTTGAGGGCAATGTCTCCTCCTCCACAAACCCAGCGATGCCAGCTCCTCTCCTTGCCCCACCTCACCTCAAAGACTTGAGAAAGAGAAAACCAATCTCATTTTTCTAACCCTAATGAAAACAAGCATTAACGAGGCAAAGTGTTCCCTATGTGAAGAACAGGAAAGTCAGAAGCTGGAGTCATTAGGCTTGTTTTTCATGCTAATACTTTCACATATCAAAATGGTGAACCCTGGAACGGGGTACCTCTTTCACCCAAAGCTTATTGTCACTGAAAGAACCCCAGAAAATGGAGGTTCTCTTGGTATCCTCCTCTGCTGTATTGCTCTTGGTGGGAAAGAAAAATAGTTTTTAAAGGATAAAAAACCTGTTCTTCAATTGACTATGCAAAAATCTTATTGCAGTATTTATTCCAAACCTGCACACATAATGTTCAGTCAAGGAGAAAACAGCAAAAAACAGTTGTTGATGGACTTAGCAGAGAACTGGATTAAATAAGCATTAGTCTACTGAAGCTGATTACAGGAATATGAAAATGCAGTATCTTAATGGTACATATTTTCATGTGGCAGCTCAGTTGCCTTTCATTTTGCAGCTAATATGTCTATTCTTATGAGTCATTTACTTCTTTAATTACCTTTTGCAGGCAAGGCACCATGGTATATTAATGTGAATGATTTTTACTGCCAGTTTATCATACAATGCCCCAGAAGTTGAAAGGCGTAATTGACTTGGAAGAGCAGCTCATGAAGGAAACAATATTTAGTTGACAGTTTTCCTTGTACTCTCTGTTGACGTTTATGAGTTTACACTATGCTAAAGGAGTAATAAACACAATTTTCTTTCAATAACAGGAAAGAGTCGCTTTTAAAATACATTTGTAGAAAACAAATTCGTTCATTTCTTGAATAATATAAAATAATGTGTTCCCAGTGATGAGATGTGTATAAGATTCTCAATTGAATTAAACCTCAGAAGGTGCATTTATAACCTGCCTTAGAGCGTTAAAAGATATTAGGGTGCATATGAATCGAATCAATGTAATGAATATTTAAATTATACACAGATTTGGATAAATCATAGTCAGATCTGTGTGCTAGATTATTTGGCGGCCTTCTCTTGCCGTCAAGTGCCAAAGTTTGAAGTGGGAATTGGAGGGACAGGGGCTCTGTTTCTGGAGGTGGAAGAACACTCCTCAGAAAAGCTCTTGATAATCCCTGATGGGAGGATTCTTGGTGGAAACTTTCTATAACTTTCCTGAAGCCACAGGGTTAGGAAGGGTTAAAATCAGCTTTGCAATCCGTCAAAGTCCATTTTCCTCTGGAATGTTACTTTTATTGAAATGACCTTGTCAAATCACAAATTCTTTTTTATTTATTTTATTTTTCCCCAAGCATCCCCAGGACCGTACACAGGTATGATTCATCATCCCATCCCTCTTTAATGAATTTAAAGGCACCACCCATGCCCACGGTGGGAGCGGGAAGCTGACAGACGAGGCCAGCGCTTCCCCCGCTCGGTTTACAGAGAGTTAAACTTTTCACAGTTTTCCCCGATTGTTTGCAGTTCAACCCTCTGCAACATAATGAAAGTTTTCGAGCCATCTGTTGTGAAGCTGGCGGTGAGCAAGGCCAGTATATCCAAACAAAGTGCTGGCCTGCTGTAAACTGAACCTGTCAGTTGAGCATAGCTGGGCTGACCTCCCCAGGCGCGGGGCAGCCGCCGTACCAGGCACCGGCTGCCTGCCCGGCTTCCAGGGGAACTACTTGGGGGGACCGTGTTTACTTTTTCCACTTAGCGTTCCTCCCACAGGCTTGAACTAGTTTATACTAAATCTTTAAATTGACACTGTTTTGGGTTTTTTTTTTTCCCTATTCTGAAGTTTTTTTCTTATTTTGGGTATTTTTTTTCCCTCATTTAGGGTGTACCTAAATAAATCTTATCAAAACCCTGCGCTTGCTGGAATTTGAGCTTTTTGGAGGTGATGTGAGGGGACATGGCACAACAACTCTGTGTGTGTGCATGTTGCCAGCGAGATTGTTTCTCAACAGAGAGCCATGTTCCCAAGTATCCCAGCTTGCTTTCTAGCTCCTATTGTTCCCTTTGTTCTGTATTATTTAAGATCAGTTACTCATTTGCTTCTGAGGATTGGGAATAAGAGACAAGGTAGAGCACAGCGAGCAGCATCTATTGTCTTCCTCTGAACCACGGGTGCATCCAGAAGCGGCTGGAGCTGCCTTCCTCCTGCGTCTGTTTGCTCCTGCCCAGGGGATGGTAGTTTCAACATAAGATACTAGAGAATGTGAAAGTTTCTGAGCAGAATTGCAAAGATCAGGCTGGAAATGCCCTTTATTTGCAGGGCTGTGGGGTTGGGGGTTGTTTTCCTTTCTCATTGGTACTAAACACACACAGTTTTGGCCTCTGTGCATTTGTGCTTTTTCTAGTCTTGTTCCTCAGATTGTCTTACCGTGTTCCTACATAAATGCTAGTTTATTTATTCCTATTTGTCTGGGAGGTAATACATGGCATTTCCCTGCTAATCACCCAATGCAAGCAATTTTAACCATTTTTAAGATTAGCAGCAAAACTTGATGCACCTGAGCCAGGGAAGTGAGTGTGAGGTATTACCTGTTCTCAGTGTTTGTTTTTTGGACTAGGCTTACAGTAAATACCTTTCTGCTACCGCTACTGCCAAAATCACTCTTTCTGCTTTGTTTTCTACACTCGTGCTATACCTGCTCACCGGTCTTTGGCTGGTTTCAAGTATTCTTTACTTACCTCATGATTCTTGGAAAGCAAGCCTGATTCTCAGTGACCCCAAATGCTGCAGTTCTGAGTCAGGAGGAATTTTGCCTGAGGAAGAGCTGCTGAATTTATGCTGTGTGTGAAACCAAGCTGCGCCTTTGAAAAAGCCCATCGCAGCCAATCCGGATCTTCACAGTGTGTAGCAAAGGTACTGGAAGCGCTGGAAAAGCAGTAAAAGCCATTAAAAGTCACACTTTGCCTTTCCAGGAGACCCCATTGAGGGCTTGTGCTGGTCCCTGCTGGAGGGTGGGAGTGCCCAGGTGAGGGGGTGCAGGGATGCAATGGGGAAGGTGTTTCATGTTCCATCCCCTGCCGTGTGTTTTTGGGGCAAAAGGAGTGCGACAGTGGTGAAAAACACTCAATTTTAAATTAAGATGACTGCACTTACTGGGAAACCCCATCCAGCTCTAATCTGTTTGTAAGGTGACTGACACATGAAGTGCTTTTTGTTTTAAGGTAGAGGGAAATGCATGCAGGATAGAGTTTCTGGTATAAATGTCAGGTGCAACGCAGTGCGTGCTCCCTCGAAAAGTCAAGCAGATAACCTTGGCATTGAGGGACATTGCCTTGTATAAAATGAAATTGTATTTTGTTTTTAAAAAGGAGGACTACATTAAGAGGTCACCTATTAGCTGTGTTTTTGCTAGCTGTCTGAAACTCAGCTCTACTGTCTATTAAACTCAAACCACTATGTAAACATTCCTGTGTTGTTCCTGGTCTCTACAATGGCCAAGGGGATCGAGTTTCACCTGCCTGCACATCTTCAAGCAATTAAAGCAATTAGCTTGAAGCCATTTCACATTCAAGGTCTACTGTGACATTCAAGTCCAGAAGAAGTCTAGGGGAAAAGAAAAAAGAAGATATAGAAGGGCCACCGTGCAGCACAGGCACACAAATAGCCTGTGAGGGGGATTTTTGGACTTAAGAACGACTCCCAAATGTGGTTGTGAGGCTCTGCAGCGGGCATGCAAAGTTACTGCTGTGAAAGGGAGAAGATAAAGGAAAAAGCACCTAATGATCCTTTAAATTATACCCAAGTTTTGCCCTGGGAAGGGAGAGGGAGGAGAGAGGAAGAGCAACATGATTTGGAACGATATTTGTGTGAAATAATATGGTGTTGGTCTTATTTACTGACATTTCTCCTGGCACGGAAATCATATTTTTCTTCTCATTTAGGTGGGGATTTGTATTTGGTGTTTACATTGTGAAACTGCGCTGCTCATTCTGGCTAATGTATCCGTTACAATGACATTCAGCGCTGAGTTTAGTGATTCCAGCAGCAAGTCTTGAAAGCTGCTATTTTTTAAAAGGTTGGAGCAGATTAGTGGTGACCTTAAAAGATTAAACTAGTACAGTTTAAAGATAAATAATCAGCCTTTAGCACATTAGATAGCTACATAAGCATGACAGAAGGTGACTTTCTTACAACAGTTTCAGAATCCTGGAAGCATTTTTACATTTGTAACTTGACTAAGGCAGGGAACGGGTGTTTTGCAGAAAGCGAGGCATAAACTGATTGCACCACTTCAAATTGGTTAATACAGTTTTAAATCCACAGTTTTCCTGTTGGTTTTATTATGCAGAAGAGGCTAATTTTAAAAGCTATGCCTGCTGCAAAAGAAGATCTTGCTTTGCTGTCCCGGAGGGTGTTCTTAATCAGAAATAACCGCAGGCTAAATTATAATGTGGAATCCTGCTGCCCTTTAACCTAACACTGCTGCTCGTTCAGTGTTTGTTAACAAACAGCTCTAAGTACAAAATTGTTTGAGAATTACTTTTTCATTATATTTGCTGACTTCAATTAGAATAAGAAGCTTATTTGGGGAAGAAAAATTAAAAATGTATGGGTTTCTAGAGAAAGTTTCAGCAATTGTTTCCCAGCAAGTGCTGGTACGTATCTACGGAGTCCGTGGCACACATAATTCAATTTAAATAAAATTATCTTCTGAACTAATATTTCTGCACTGGTGGGAGAACTAGAGCTCAGGAGCATCCCAAGACTCAGCCCTTTGAAAGACACACAAGGTAAAATGGTGGCAGGGGCTGAGGCCAGGGCCCCTCTTGCGCTGGGGAAGGGGATGCGATTCCCTCGTTTCCTAAGGAAGCGGCACAGATTCCCCGTCCCTGTGGTGTTTTGGAGGGCTGGGCTAGACACAAGTGGCACAGTGTCCTATTTTTATGTCGCTTTGAATAACATGTAATTGAAACGTGCACTTGGCAAATTAATTGGTGAGCTGAAGGTAAGAACTGCTGAGTTAGTAGAGACGGCGCGAGCCCTCCTCTTTTTCCCCCTGAAGTTTACGTGCTGGAGCGGAAGCGCTGTGGTACTCAGAGAGGAGGTGATGCCTCTGTAAAGCAGATCTTTCCCATTTTTTTTTTTTCCCTAGCTTAGTCTTCTGTTTCTATGATCTGCCTTTTGAACTGTTTTTGTGGCTGATCAGTTCCACCTAATATGTCTCTTGATTTCTGCTATTGTAATACTCAGACGACATGCTGTTCTCTTCATTTTTATAAGCTTTAGATGCTCCTGCCTGTCATACTCTGGCGGTTTATCTTCAGCGTCTGGATTTGCTTTCAGACTTGCATGTCTATCAAGCTGCTGTTGCTTTGAATGTGAGATCAAAAGAAGATGAATTCCAGTAAAAAATTTCCTTGTATGAAGAAAAGATTGGGGGCCTATGTAAACATCCCACTGACAGCTCCCAATGAGTTATTTTAGCAGAGCATTAGCACCCAGAATGACAGACAGTCCAAGACTACATGCTAAATAACAAATCAGTCCCTTCAGCAGCGGCAGCAGCGCGTTGCCACAACAGCAATACATTTTCTAAAGGAATCCTGTTCCTCTTTTTTATTGAATATGGCTGTTCGACTGCTCATCTCTTCACGAGCTGCCTTCGAGTGCCAACCCCAGTTTACTTTTTCTTGACAATATCTGTGTCATGTCACCAATATGACAGAAGACAGGGCTTCGATAATTGGGTGGGGAGACAGTTAGTTAGTCATCTCGAGTTAAATAGGTAGTTTGTTTTAGGGAGGGGAAGGAGATGACAAAGAAGGGAAAGCATCTGCCTGAGTGCTAAAGGCACGCTTTGGGAGATGCTGGATGCCAGTCCTGCGCCCGAGACAAGTTGCATTTTTTGGGTGGTTGTTTATATTTTAGTTCACGCAGTTAGAGAAAATAACTCTGAAGCCCGGCCAGCCTCGCAAGCCGGTTTTAAGAGCGAGTTCCAGCACTGTGTAGAGGGTAGGCAAGTCCAGCTTGGCTGAACTTACGTGCAAATCTGGATTTGCCTAGATGCAGAAGCGAGGTGTGCTTCTTGCTGCTCTTTGGTCTAGTTGGGGACATAATTAGTTCTGCATGTTCCTGCTTACAGACAGGGGGAATTCAATAACGCAGCGTCGCTAGATTTTTGTGCCTGGTGTAGTGCTAAACCCAACTTTGAGATTACCTGCGAGCTCCAACGTGAGGGAAGAATTAGGGAAGGAATGCTTTGCGGTTTCTTTGTCATCTAGCAAAAGCAGGGGTTGCTACTGTGGAGGCAGAGACCCGGTGGCTGCTGGCGAAGGGCAGTGCTCCAGCGCCGTCTCCCTCCAGCCTGCGCTCCGGCTGCACAGCACTTCCTGTTTATTCAAACATCTTTTTACCATTCTTCAGCCCCCGCTTCACAGAAACAGCCAGAAACACATCTCCAGCGCGAAGACGGAAATCTGAAGGCAGACAGTAAGAGCTTACTCTGTTCCACTCTTCATTTTCTCTGCGAGCGCTCAGAGAAGAGGAGCGTGCAGCCAGGGCTGAACTTTTAACTTGCTGCCTTGCGCGGGCAGCTTGGCAGCGCAGGAGAGGGGAATTGCTTTGGTTTAAAGCAAAAGACGCCGGTTCAGGTTGTTTACTGCGGTGTTGACGATGAGGGTGGGTTTTTTTGGCATGGTTTTGGTGAGCCATGGTGAGGACAAAGTCTTAAGTCCTCTTTTGGGGCACCCGTCGCTTTGCGATGTCCCTCTGGAGTGGGAGCAACCGCGTGTCGCCGTCCCCGCTGCTCACTGGGTGCTGCGACTTCTCCTCGCACTTGCACAAGTGACAAAGAAAAAAAAAACAACCCCAAAACAAACCCCCCCAGAAAAAGGAAATGAGGCTGCTGTTCTGGGCAGCTACAGAGAGAGGTACAAACCCACCGAGTCGCTTTTTGTTTTCTGCAAATTGTTTGCATCATGGCTCTGGCACCGCTTGCGAACCAGCCTCGCTAATATTTGTACCAATTTCATGCTAATAAAAATCAGGCTGCTGAGACAAGCATGGCTATTATCTCATTCATATTACTATTGTTTAGACCTCTGGTACTACAAAAGGAAAGGGAAAGCGTGCTCACGCCGGGTAATGGTTGTTAACTTCTTACGTGAGGGATTTTCTCTGCAGTTTTTCAGTATTAATGATTGTTGTATGAATGGTCTTCAGGGGTTGTTGGAAGACAGCGTAGATCCTCTGGGTAATCCATGTTGCAACACGTATGCTGGATTTTTCCCTCTCTGTTCAAGTGACTTAAAAGACTACTTGATATGTCTCGGTTGTTTCTCCCCCCCTCAAAGGTCCACTGAAATAGCAGGTAACTTTTTTTTTTTTGGTAAGCATTCCTGGTGCTCATATAGTGTGAGACATAAGAGAAAATGGAAAATATGCTGCCTGCCCTATGGAGAAAACCCATCCTCCTCGAGGCTTTTCCTGCCTCTCCGAGATCCAAATACACTTTAAAATTTTAAACTGCAAACCCCCATCTTCCTAGAAAAGAAAACGAGAGAGAGAGAGAGAAATCAAGCTGTGTGTTCGGCCAAACCGCAAGTACAACAAACATATTTTTAAAATATATTGCTAGTCTGGCTTTTTAATGTTCAGAAGTTGTTCTACTTTGCAGAAAAAAAAAAAAATGGTGTTTGCAACTGCCTTAAGGACAATTTGTTTAACAGTAGGAGTAATTGCATGGGGAAAATGGAAAGAGTGACTGAAGTTATTTACTCAGATGTTAGTGTAGGTGTGGGGCAGAAAACTCACTGTGGGAACAGTGGGCTGCTTTTCTTGGTATCTTAGTCTATTTGATGACCATCAAATTTCCCAGCTCACTGGTTTTGTTTTTTCTGGATGGCATGTTTGATTATTTATCAGAAGGGAAAGGGAGTAGCTGAAGCAAATAAACATGTGACCAAGCTGTGTTTTGTTTTCCACTCAGAAGGCCGTGCCCTTTAACAGATACACAGAAAATAATAAACGTATTGTTTTATGATAAAAGGAAATTATGTGTATCATTTTCTTTAGCAAGGCCATTAACCCCTTGTGTTCAGCGGTCTCCGCCTTCTGGCAGTTTATTGGGTTTGCAGCTGGGAATTAAAGGCACTTAAAACCCCCTCTTGTGTGGAACGTTTCCGTGGATTACTGCTTCACCCCTTTGGATTTGCTGGATTTATTAGGTAGTTGTTTCTGCCTCAGCACATCCCCAGACCTCTCCTCAGTCCTATTTGGGGTACAACTGACTCAATGAGAAGCACTTTGAGTTTGTAGAAGGGTGCTGACTTCTGTAGAAAACCTTGGAGAGTGCTCCTGGGTTCTTTTTGCTGCTGCTATCGGTGTCTGTGCGGCGCGAGGGCTTGCAGCTGTATTTGGTCTGTTACAGACGGTGTAAATTTGTGTGATTCTTTTCTAAATGCCAGGTGTCTAGCATGTAACATGTAGTGTTTCCTTTGTAATACCAGCTTAGGACAATGCTTGTTATCTTCCCTGAAAAAAAAAAAAGGCTAAACAAAAAAAATCCCCAACCTATAAACTAAATCACTGTCAGGAAGTAAAATACAGGTTTGCCTCATCTCTGGGAAGCATGTTGCATGCTTTAGCTGCTTTTATGGGATTAAAAGAAACAAGTTAAGACTGTCATGCACATGAAAGGAAACTGAGATGTGGTTTGTTTCACATGTGCAGGTAGGTATAAATTTAAATAGACTGACTTGCTTTCAGAATCTCTCTTTGTCTCCCCAAATCGCATGTCAGTTCCAGCGCGTTGATAAGCTCTGCGGTCCGTAATAGCGCCTGACTGCCACTGCCCCGCAGGTGCTGTATTGGCAGGAGGGTTGTCCTCCTCCTCCTCCTCCTTCTCCTCCTCCTCCTTGGGGATGTAGGTTCCCTCTGCAGAATGGCTTCAGATCAAAAAAAGGAAAATTTGCCTGACATTGTGAAGTTGTGTTCAAGTGTGCACATCGCTGGTGGGTCCAGGGAGGAGGAGGTGGATGCTTCGCCTGCTGGCTCTGGGGGGGTCATATTTGGTGGGAGCCCATATGGGTGGCAGGGACTGAAGCTGTGGGTTTAGTTTGGAAAGAGGAAAAAATGTCAGTCGAAATACCAGGGAGAGGAAGGGCTGGTGAAATAAGGACCTGAAACTTAAATGTGATGCAAAGAAGAAAGAGGAAATGAGTGGCTTGGGACCAGGTGACGTGGGCAGGGGCTGGGCTGGGGGATGTGGCCAGTCACCCTGTGCCTGGCATCTCCCTGAGGGTCGAGGGGGCTCAGGGTGGGCTCAGGAACCGAGTTTGGGGCCAGTGGTGTGGGATGAAGGTACCCAGGAAGGCAGAGGGGCAGGAGCAGTGGCAGCTCATCAGACACAGGGTGTCTCCAGCCCTGGCTGTAGTCCTTGGGCAGAAGCCCGTGAAGGACAGCTAGAGGACCTGTCCATGGGAGAAAGTTTCCTCCTAGCCTCCAGCGATTAAAGGTTGGATCCTGCCTTGAAGCATAAACATTTGTACCCTGGTTTATGTTTTTACCTTTCCAAAGGTAGCTGTAAATGCTCTCATTACTATCTGTGCAAGTGTCTCATCCTTTCTTTGCATCCTCCTTATGCTCTTGGCACTGGTGATATCTTGTGACAGTAAGTTCCAGAGAGTAATTATGAGTTGTGTATTAAGAAAGGAAAAAAATCTCTTTATCTACTTTATTTTTTTATATTTTTGTTGTTGTTGTTGCTTCCTGACTTCATTCAGTGTCCCCTTTCTCTTGCGTTAGGAGAAATGGCAAATAGCACCAGATGTACCTTCTCAGGCCGAGTCACAATTTGTGTACTTTTATCATCTCCCCTCTTACTCATCTCTTGCTAAACTAAACACTCCCACCCTTATCAATCTTCCCTCCTATCTACCGAGGCCTCTGATCATTTTTGTCGCCTCCATCTGAACCTTGCTTATTTTTGCTTTACCAGAATCTTTTAAAATTAAGGTTTTTAGAAGCTGTTTTAAATTAGGTTGTGCCATAGGCTTGAAGTGCAGAGATGTGATTTACAGTATTATTTTCCCATGTTTTGGGCTGTCCCAACATTCTGCTTCCTTCATTCACCCAACAGCAGCGAGCATCCGATGGTGCGTGGTGAGATGTCCGCAGTCGGGGACTTTAATTCATGGGCCTCTGAGTACGAGTTTGTCATACAGTGTTTTGGAAAACAAGCTTAAAATATGTTCCCTGTTTTGTTGACCACACAGGGAAGCGTGCAAGCAGCTGTATGCAATATACTATTTATGTTGTAGCAACAAAAAGGCGCTCTTCCCTCTCCCCCCACCTTATCCCTCTATTAAAAAATATGAGAACTTCCCGTGCTTTTGACATCCAAGAAAAACGCGGCTCAGCAATGAATAGTCCTCCAAATATTCAAAGGTCTGGTTCACTTTTGGATAAACACAGTAGTTCAGAATCTGATCTCGAGCCTACAGAAACGAGCTGGAAATCCCATAAGATTTTTTTTCATCACTCAGACATAGTTCAGTTCTGGTTCAGTTTGTGCAGGGAGCCAAGATTTGTATCCTTTCTCATTTTACCAGGATGTGTTGGCCCATCCCTCCTTTCTTGCTGGTACAGACCGCTACATGCTGTGAATCTTGACATGCCAAAATAAAGAGAGCCATTTTTAATGTTTGGGAACTTTTTGCCAGATGCTTTTTAAATGGCTTTGATGAGTCTTGACTGTGACTCTTTAAAGAGAGGAGACAGAAGGTGTTTTTACAGTGTAACTGCCTGAGGATTCCGTTTGTGCCTCAAGAACGGGATTTTTGTCACCGTTGTCCCTGTTGTGGCTGGTTTGGGGTTCGCAGGTTTCTGGGGTTTGCTGAGTTTGACCTCTTACCCTGCTGTCTCTTGCTGCCTGCCCCCTTCCATCCTGCTTGCGTCTCTGGGTAGTTGAAGAAAATACTTCGACCACCTTTCCCCTCAAGTTGCTGGAATTCATGAATAAATTACAAAATTAAAATCAGGTGTTTTGGAGACAAATCCCTGTTGTCCCCCTGCGTGGGGCTGTGTCGCCGCTGCTGCAGAGCTGGGGTAGCAGGCAGGGACCTTGCCTGCCATGGGATGGGCTGTGTGGTGGCAGGGCAGGATCATAGCGTCTGCTCGTCCTCCCGCCGGCAGAAGTAACCTCAGCACCCACGAGGACAAAGCGTAGCAGCGCTGAGGCACAGGCAACTCCACCCTGTGGGTCTGGAAGGAAGGGTTGCTGTTTCCAGTGCCTTTTTCTGGAGGGGATCTCCTCAACTGATAGCCAGGATCTATTCCAGAGGAAAGAAGCTAAGCCTGCTGGAAGAAAAATAAAGACTCATCTTCTTTCCTTATGACTGAACTATTCTAGGAGATGCTTCAGCGTGAGGCATGTTGCCAGCTCCCTTGCTCCAAGCCTGCCCTCATCACATCAGGGACAGGATGTGAGCTGGGGTTTGCACATGTGGACCTCCAGGTCCCTTCTCTTTTTCCAGCATGGGAATCACCCATTAGTCACTTGGCTCAATCAGTCAGCTGCATTGAAACAAAGCCTTCAGGGCCAGCTGATCATTTTGTCTGAGTGAAGGATTGCTGTTGAAGCTCTCCTCTTTGACAAGCTGGCTGGTAGCCCCTTGGATGGAGCCAACCTTACAGAGTAGCTGCAGCTGAGCAAGGTGCTGGGTACAGGCAACCGGCAGCATCTGCCCTGGCTGGCAGCATTCCACTGCTACACCTCAGGAGTGGAGTTGGGTAGAGGGCAGAGGGAGAAGAATTACTTAATGCAACAAGGATCTAGAGGATGAGATGAGGATGGGAGTGGTTTGAATCCAAGACTGGAGAAAGCTGGACAGCAGGGCTGCTTCACCAGGGTCTGTTGGATCCTGGCTGTGTCCCATAGCAGAGCCCTGTGTGCTGCCTGTAATTATCCCCAGGCTTCCCCGCTGTGGTGCTGGGAGCAGTGTTGGGGCTCTTGGCCTTGGCTTGTTTTGATGTGTGGCACAGAGGGTCAGGATGGTGGGAATGGGGAGGGAGCATGTAGCAGCTCGTTTCCCAGTTCTGGAGGAAGATGAAAGAGCTGGGTACAAATGTCAGAGGGAATAAGTGCTGCAAGAACATCTGCTTCTCTTTTTTGCATCTTCTACATTTTATTCCTCCTCTTCATTTTGGTTCCTTTCCTATTCTCTCTAGTTGGTTCTTCTCACCTCCCCCTGTTCTGTTCCTCCCAGAGGAACAGCACTACCCACTGCTGTCGCTTTGCACTGTTTTTTTTTTCCCTTTTCCCTTTTTGCATACTGCTCTGCTCCTCGCCGGTTTCCACACGTTGTGCGGCTCCTCAGCCTGTCGGAAAGCTGCAGCAGAGCTCCCCTCCAATGTGTCTGCCTCCTACCACCGCTTCTCTACATCTGCTGCTCCAGGAGAAGAGGGTGTCGCAGGAGAGGAGGTAGAGGAGGCAGGAGTGGGAGAGACATGAAGCAGCTCTGAAGCTTCGGGTGCATCCGGGCTTGTGAGCTGCATCTTGCCGCTCTGCTGGGAGCAGCTGTGGAGTGGAGCCGGGTGTGAGGACAGATGGGAGCTGAGAAAGAAGAGAGATTGCTGGCTGAGTCTAAATCCCTCCTCGTCCCACCCAGGAGAAACAAAGGTACTTGCCTTGCGAGACTAAATGGAAGCAAGAAACCCCTCTGAGAGGTGGGCCATGCCTCTGCTGGGAGAGACCCCTTTGGCTGCCAGCCAGGCAGTCCCTCAGTGCCCAAAGCCATTGAGAAACTGGGGGCAAATAGGTGGTGGGAGAACTGCATGCTGGATGCTGCAAAGCTATGCTTCGCCTAAAACACCATGAGGGAAGCTCAGCAGCAATCTTAGCTGTGTGGGGGTCCAGCTATCTGTTACTGCTTGGAGGTCAACACAGAAGGTCTCGCTTCTGAAGTCTGGGACTAGGGTAGCATAGGGTAGCATTATGTTTTCTCCAAGGGTAGATTTTACTCTTAAAATATCTTCTGTCTCATCTCTTTCTGCTTATTGTGTTGTGTTTTGCTTTTTAATGACCATAACCGAAATAACGAACAGATGATGATGTTGGCTGGCGAGTAACTTCCCAGATTTACTGCTTGGACACTTCACATGGCTGCGAGACCATCTCTGATTTCTGGGATCACTTCCTTCCTCCTTTCTCAAGTTGCTTTCCTGATGGGCAGCCTTGTCCACCTGGAAAGGCCCCAAATCCTTAGGAATCTGTGAAAACACATGGGATTTTGTTTTGTGCCTTTCTTGCAACTTCTGTGTGTGTGTTTCTCCATTTTGGAGGCAGCCAATTACTGCACAACTGCCCTGGGAATTGGCAGTCAGACAGGACGCCGGTTGCTTTTACTCGTGTCTGTTGCTTGTCTCCCCACCCTCCGGTGTACATACCTTTCCATACATCCTGCATCCCTGGATCAGTCTTTCCATGCACTTCAGGTGCAGAAACAAGCTTCTCCTGGTGTTAGAGTCAGGCCCATTATAGCTGTAGGTTTTCATATTTCATTAATAGCTGATTGATATTAATATCGGTTGGAGCAGATGGGAAGGGAGGAGCTTGAGCTCTTTTTCTTCAATAGAAATAGACTGATGGAAAAACAGTTGGAGAGTCGCTGCCTTGTACTGGCTGCAGTGGTGGAACAAGTTAGCAAGAGGCTCCATAGGACTGGATCCTGTTACTGTTTTCCTTATGTACTAACACTGTAAGCAAGGATATGGCATTTAAGCAGCATTTCTATTTTTAAAGTTCTACCCTCTTTTTTTTTTTCCAGCATATTTCCCTTCCCCAGCCCCACATTCCCAAATCAAGTTTCTAGCCACATGAAGTCAGAAGCAGGGCTGTATTTTTACCCTTCGAGCAGAACTTGCCCAAAGAGGATGGTGAAACCAAAAGATGGAGTGGCTTGCCTGCAAATGTCGAATCACAACAGTAACTTGAGTGATAACAGTGCCGGATGTTCTGGGCAAACAACAGCTGGGCAAACAAGTCACGTTCTCTCTATCTTGCAGTAAAATTGTCTTGGTCATCTCAAATGTGTACTTCCCCCCCACAGTGCTTAACTAGTTGGGAAACATTAAATGGTTGCCACTTCCCTAAGCACAGGGAGAGGGATTTTTGATGGGGCTTCCCACTTACTCTGTGGCATCTTTCAATGAAACAGCCTTGATTCATCTCCTAGTGAATGTGCTGTTAATATTTCTCCTGGGTTAGATGTCACTGAATGTTGGCTCCCAAATATCATCCCAAGTTAGTGCAGTGTCTCTGAAGTACAGCCTTTCAGTTGCCTTTTTACTGGTCTCTGTTTTACGCTAGAAAATCTCCTTATCTCTGGGTGATTTCCTAATGGATAAGAAAATAGCTTGGGAGTTCATTTACTGTATCTTGCATTTAGGCGCAGCACCGAGCAGAATCAAGATGACTCGGTTGGTAGGGAGCCTTTTACTGATGTCGTCCTTTCAAATCCCTCTTGATAGCGACCATAAATCGTGGCACTCAGAAGATGGGCTTGCTAGGGGATGCTTTTATTTGTCTTCCTTCGGTAAGTGGAAGGATTTCCTATTTGTATTTCAGTGCAGAGGGCGATTGCCAGTGCTGTGTGATGAGCTGCTGGGGGCCAGGGTTGGCATCTGGGTCTGGTTGTCCCAAGCAGCTGTGTCCAGGCTTGCAGGCTCTTTGAGCAGAGAGGTGGCACGTGACATGGCTGTTGGTAATCATGGCCCCAGATATCTGAAGCACCTCTGTGGTTTCAGGGGCTCTTGGCATCTCTACCTGCCAGTCCCATGAAGGAGCACACAGTTGCCTGGATGCACAAACACGAGCTGGTTTACCACGGTCCCCGGCAGTTGTTCATTTGCAGAAGTACAAGCACGTGGTGGAGATTTAGGATGTAACTATGGCAGTGGGGAGGAGTGTGTGAAAGGAGCTTGGAGATGTCAGAGCACCTGCTCGTGAGGAGAGGGCCACGTTAGCAGAGCTGTTGGCTAGCAGTAAACAGTCCTGGCACCCTTGTTTCAGGACTTGGCAGCAGTAGGAGTTGAACCGGGTCCAGCTTTACTCTCTACTGCCTGTTCAGTAAGTTGAGGACAAGGCAGATGATTAAGGAAATGTGGGGAAACTGCTACAGAAGCTTTTGGAAAGATAAGAGACTTTGGTCTCCATGTCTGACAGTCTGGCACTTCTCACTAGCATAGAATTCACATGCAAATCAAAGGCAACATCTACTCCCACAGGAAGCTTTATTAATGTACAGGCCTGCTTGCGAGTCTCCGTGCTGATGGAGGTTGTGGGACTGACTTCGCTCTCAGTTTCCCTGCCTGTCCTCTCTCGAGCGCTGTGCGCAGCCTCCGCGGGGCTCCCACGCTGGCACCCGGCGATGGGCTCCACGCTGGAGCGGTCGCTGCTGGCGGAACCAGGGAAGGGGTGAGAGGTGCGGTGCTTGGTGGCTTGGATTAAATGGGATGTGCCAGTGTGAGGGGGGCAGGTGTCCACCGGGCTTGGACCGACATCAGCAAGTTCATTTCACGAAGGCACTCCAAATGGGCTTGAAATACTTCGCATGTAAGAGGAGAGAGGGCTGGTGCTTCCCAGACTGAGCTGGCCATCTTCTACACATCCCATCATGTGGAAGGAGTGGGAGTGAGACTCCAAAGTGGTTGGTTTGAAATGGGTGTGAAGAACCGTTGAGCAAGGAAATGTAGAAAAGCAGAGGGACTTGGGATCCCTGGGCTCACTGTACCACCAGGAAGAAGCAGATCTGAGCTATAAATGACCTTCCACATCTTAAACCCAAGCTCATCTGATGCTTAACTTTTATTGCTGTCAGGTATTTATAAGTGGAAGAGCAAAATCTTGAGAGAAGAGAGATGGGAAATTCCATTTCAAGCTGCAATCCCCTGAGCTGTCAGCTTGCCACCATCTCACCTGCGCCTGCTCCTCCGTGTTTCTACCTTTGTTGTTCCCTGTCCATCCTGGCTCCTTGTATCTATGATGCTACCTCCAGCCAACTCATTCGTTAGTCTCATTCTTTTTATTCCTTTCCCTTCCATGCTGCTCCACGCTCCATGCTGGTCCCACCAGGTCTCAGCACCAGGACAAGCGCCAGCTGGACGTGGAGCAGGGTGGTGTAGGTGTCACCTCAAGTGAAGAGCCTGCACAAGGGTGGGTGTGTGGGGATGTGAGTGTTCTGCAGGTGGGACTGGAGCAGGGACAGCGCTCTGGCTTTGCTCCATCAGAGCCTTGCCATTGCCAGCCTGGGCCCAAGGGCAGAGATCTTCATCAACGTGGGGACAACTGTGGTATGGGCTCATGGTGGCAACAGCCACCCTGCCGAGCAGCACGGGGCTCTGTGGCCAGCTCGAGCAGAAAGCAGGCATTTCTTGCACAGCTACTTGTTCTGGGAATCTTCAAAAATTTCTGGCAGCCAATTTTAGTTGTGCAACCTCTCAGCTGCCAGAACGGATAGAATATGATCATATCACATGAAATGCATGCCGGGTCTGCTATAGCAACTGTATTTCAAAGAGACAACACATATGGTGACTGGTTCTTTTTGGAATAATATCTATAAGTTGATGATGTTTTATTCAAAAAGGCTGTAGCTTGAAAGGTTAGGGATGTTCTGATTGTTTAGTGTATGATTAAAGAAAGACTTCTGTGGGGTTGGTTTTTTTTTTTTTTTGGCCTATTGAATCTAATTACTGGGAACTAAAATGATCATTTGATTGCACATTTACCTGGAATTATTCTTCTGCAGAGCCAGTCTTAATAATATATAATAATATGTTGCGCTTGTACTGTATAGCGCTTCTTGTCTGAGCAACTCAGAGTGCTTTACAAGTATTCATTAATTAAATAAGCCATACAACACCCCTGTTAAGTAGGTATTTGTTACCCATCCCCTTAAGTCTTGTAGGTTTTATTTCTGCTGCCTCTGCCCACCCTTGAAGGTGCTTTAACAGCTAAATAAGCTAATTCAATAAAAATAACATTTTTTTAAACCATACTTAGCACATTCTGCATAAAGATTTCCTTTGTTGCATTATATTAATGAATAGGCTGTAGGGTCTCCTGGTTCCTGACGCTGAACCGGTGGCAGGGGTGGTTGTGTGTGGGAGCACAGATGCGTGCCCGTGCCCGGCAGCTCCTCGCACCCCTCGCAGGGACACGGGCTGGTTTAGAGGTGCTGTGGGTGCACTGAGCTCCAGCCAGCTTGAAAAGCAAAATCTGATTTTACCTTCATCGCACCAAGCTCTGTTGGGAATCGCATCCACCCTTAAAGAGGTTTTCTGATCCAGTGGAGACTTGTTATTATATTTGAAAGGGCTCATTGCCAGAGCACAGGAAGGTCTCCCCTCCCCACTTGCCCTGGTGTGATGGCCAGCAGAGGTGGTGCTTCAGCTCCCTGGGCTGCCTGATGTCCCTTCAAAAGTGAAAAGATGGGTCTAGGCAATAAACTGACAAGGTTTTACTGGGGGCTGGCGGATCCGAGTTTGCAGTTCTTGGTGTCAAACCCTTCCCGGCAGTTCTGCGCTGAGATGAAACGCTCTGCAACTTGGAGAATCAAGTGAAACCTGAAGCGTATCTGACTCTTCAATTAAATAGGTATTAATTAAATCACTCAGAGAGCACACACAGTAGGAGTGGGGAAGGCTTTTTCCCCCCCTTCCGTGTAGGCATCTTGCAAAGGGACTATTTTTCTTGTTTTACATTAATGAAGTCTTCAGCCTTCCCACTTTTCCACCTACACATGTTCTGAACGTCTCCAAGGAGACCAAGGAGGCCCGAGTCCGGTGGTGGTGAATCCTCTGGGAGCAGCGGGCTCGGGTCTCGCCAGCGGAGCCTCAGCTGTGTCACAGCCTGTCTTGCAGGGATCGTCCTTGCAGGCCTCTGGCTGGGGAGCCAAGAGGGAGCCAGGGCAGGGACTTGCTCCTTGTCCTTCTTTCATCCATGTTTAATCTGCTTTTGCTTTCTTTTCCCCACTTTATGGAGAAATGAGGCCTCACAGAGCAGCTGGCCTCAGCGTCCAAGGATGCTTTTCCTTCACTTTACAGGAAATTTTGCAATAGTCTCCCACCACGTGATGCTCTGCTCTTGCTTTTGGGATCATGTCCCTTGCCCCTCCATCTCGTGAAGCCACACTGTCCCTTTGCTACTCTTCCCCCTCCCATCCAGGTCCCTGCTGCTGCTCTGAGTGATTTTGGCAGGGTGAGATGCTGTCCTCACTTCTCATTGCATTCAGTCCTCATGCATTCCTCAGCCTTCAGCACGGTACCTCTGGGACTTGGCACGGCTCTGCTTGCCACTGGCTCTCTTCTTTCTCCTGCCATAGCCTTCCAGAAACTTCCCTGACTTTCTCAGATACTCAGGAGAGCAGCCAGTGACATACAACTGCCCTCTTCTGTAAACCAGACCTGACCCTCTGGAGAAGAGGACCATGAAAGCCATTAGCACATGAGCCTGCCTGATGGCAGGGAGGGCCATGAGCTGCTCTGGGTGGGGGATAAAAATAATGGCAGGTGCTCACCTCTGGGATTCCTGCAGTTACTCGAGGTTCCCACCTAGGAGCTGGATATCAGCTGGTGCTGGTTTTGCCCATAGTCAAAATGGGAATTCCAGTGATGGGATATCACCCCATTGCATGGAGGTGCTGAGTTGCTGGGTTTTTTGTGGAAGCACTGCTTTCCTTGGTGGAGGTGCTTTGGGAGTGGAGTGGTACCCTGTGACCAAGGGGTGCCTTGACCCTACGCCATTCATGTAGCTCCCCACACCTTATCTGCTGTAGATTCAATTTTCAAACCTCTTTCCTCACAGGCTCTCCAGGTGGCACGGCAGCTTCTACTGCAACAGCAGCAGCAGCAACAGCAGCAGCAGCAGCAACAACAAGTTAGTGGATTAAAGTCTCCGAAAAGGAATGACAAACAGCCAGCCCTTCAGGTAAGGGGAGCCTGTGTGCCTCTGTGAGGGGCTGGGGCTTGTAAAACCTGAGTAAATCTGTTTTACTTGTGAATGTTGGGATGGGACCTTCAGGAGCTTCCTCCTGGTGAAGTCCACAGAGCAGCTGATGTATGCGGCATGAGGAGCGGTGCTAGGTGCTCTTGAAAATCCCACCCACAGTGTATTTACAGATCGTGAGCATGTACTTTTATTAGCATCTGGTAGGGTTGGATCATGACAAAATGGAATAGCTTTTGTTACCGTGTCAGTGTGCATAGGAGATTTGCATTAACATTTCTGTTTGATTGCTGCTCTGTTTGTAGTCTATGTTCACTCAAACCGCTGATTTGCTATGTCAAGGATATTGGGAAATACTAGGATATCATCTCATCGGTGTGTTTTTTCCCCTTTTATTGTCTGCTGATTTATGGACATCTTCAGAAATAAAATCTAAATATTACTGGGCTTTGTGCCGTTATGAATTCAGAAAGCTAAAACCAACACAGCATTCCCAAACAGGAGATGTACGCACACATATGTGGCTTTGGAGTACATTCTGCTAGTCTTGAGGGATAAATCACAGGAGTTAAAGACAAGAAAGACCTATTAGATCATGTATCACATTTTCCTTTTTTTTTTTTTTGTTTCTTTTCTGTTCTAGTGTTAGAAATCCCAAGTGGTGGTGGGACTGCTATTATTTTCCTTCAGACGGTTTTCCATAACAAAGCACACGCTCAGGAACTTTCCACTTTAATTCCATCCTCTTGCTCCAAGTAATACTGCTTGTGTAAATACTGAGTCAGTCCCTTGCCTTGCCTCGTGTTCACACTCCTCAAACATCTGAGATACTAAGATGTACTTGCCAGTTTTGGCAAATTCTGTGTATCTAGTTCTTTTATGTATTTCGTAAACCGGCACTTGTAGACCCTTGACCACTTTGGTGGTGTGCAGCTGGTTATTGCTTTTCTTATTGCTCTCTTTGCAATTGCAGAGTGTCACTGGGTTTTTGATAATAAGTTACTGAATACAGCAGCTCAGCTGCAGCCGCACAAAGCCCTGTAGCTGGGACATTTATCTTATCTCACTCTTCTATATCTGATGCTTCAGCCTCTGTAGCCCCAAATTCTTTCCGTTTTTTGTTGGGTTTTTTTTTCTCTTGTTGTCATAGCACATTGTCAAACTCATGTCTGGTTTGCTCTTTCTAATTCTTTTTTTTTTTTTTAGTTTGATATACTATCACCATGAGTTCCCTGACAGCATTGCTGCTTCTCTTGCCTTTTATATGTGCTTCAGATTATTTTCCTCCAAAAATACGGATCCTAGAGTCTTTAAATATGTAGTAGAATATGGAAGGTAAAGCAAACATCACTAAAGGCCTTGACAGTAAAGTGAGAGGACCCGATCCTGTGGTTCTTACCCAAATAAAGCTGATGAGGACTTCAAGGGGAGTTTTGCCTAAGCGAGGAATAGTTATTAACTGCAGCCCTTGGCCCAGCGTGGACAACTTCTAGCTTTTGTGTAGTGATTTCATCTTCAAAGCATTTTGCAAATACTAATCTCCAAAACATCCCCAGAAGGAAAGTCTGATAAGTAAGTAGCATTATCCCAGTTTTGGACTGGGAAACTGAGGGAAGCAGGTTAAGTGACTTGCTTAGGATCACAGAGGGAATTGGTTTTAGAGGTAGGATTAAGATTCATGAGTTGCTGGCTCCCACCCCGGTGCTCAGGCTGCTGGACACCACCTCACACTTTACAGCCGAGCTATTATTCTTTTGGAAAGTATGAAGCATTTTGTCATTGGGCAAATATACGTTTTATTGGCAGCTTAGAGTGCCATAATCCAAAATGTTACATTAATGCTTTCAAAAATATTTTATTTGGTAAATCCATAGCTGATCCATATGCCTTTTAATAGACTCTTCCACTGGGGACATTTTTAATGAGAGATTGTGCTGGCTAGGTCCAGTGTCAGGTACTAAAAGAAGTGCTTTGTTGTGCAGATGTCTTAAGAATAGCTCCAGAGGATGAAATATGACTGTGTTGACCTTTCAGCTGTGAGCTTATTTGTCAGGATTCAAATAAGTTGAAAGGATCAAACCAAACAGTTTCCGTAGTCAGACTGGGAATTGTGTTGCAGAGGTCAACAGTGAAGGCCACATCGCGGATTCCATAACATAGCCAATTGTTGGTACGTATTAAAGTACTGGAGCAGCTCCTGCAGTCAGAGACACAATTAAAATTCTAATTTATTAATGTATACAGAGAGCTGGCCCAGCCTGTCACTCACGGATTCAAATGACTGCCCAGTCTTTTTTTTTTTTCCCCTCCTCACTCCTGCCGATCTTCAACACACTGGAAGTCCTCTTGAATGTAACAGACCCCAAGTGCATCCCTGCAATGAAAATCTGTTGCTGAAAGCAAATGGTGGTGTTGGGGGGTAGAATTTTTGAGTAAAACTGCACTCACCCAAGCACTCACAGCCCCTGACGCTGGATGGCACCGCACTGATGAGGCAGTGCTGTTGCTGACAGTACGTAGAATAAATGTTGAGGGTGGTAGAAATACTCCCTTTTTTGAAAAGTTTGCTTAAATAATGAACCAGTCATCTTTGCACTTAGTTTATAAATATAGATGTCTCATTCGATAGCCACCGTGGTCAGCACTTCCCTGTTTTTTTCTGACAGACTTTGTACCTAACAAGAATACCGTGGGCATTATTTATCTCTGCTGTGCTTGGTGAGGGCGCTGGTGAAAAGCTCCCTAACACCAGTGCTGGGGAGCTGTGTTTGTGTGGAATTTGGGGAAGGGGTGCTGCTGTTTGCCCAGGCTGCTGGTTCTCCCAGTAAGATGCTCCATGGTCCTGCTTGCCCCGTGCTGTCCCACGTCTCAGGCTCAGCACTGCAGTGCTGGCTGGCAGGCTTTGTCACCTCAACTCCAATGCCACAAACAGATGTGGAAGATTAATCTGGTATACCCTGTGTAGCTAATCTGTTATCCCCTCATGGATAATTTCCTATATTCCTTCTTTATTCACTGATCAAATACCCATGGTACTTAAATGTGTCCCAGCCTCCCGTGGCCACACCAGGCAGGGTGCCTTCAATAGCATTTACATGACAGTGGGCTCCAGCGATGTCTTTTGGGGTCTCCTGACCTTGATAACTCTACCTGAAGATCTCTGAGCAAATTTTGAGATATTTAGTGTATAAGAACTTGGATATAGGAGTGGAGATGTGCTCTGCAAATACACAATGACTCACGTTTTGAGCCTATCTCATACTGCTGCGCTTTATATTTGGCAGTGACCTCCGGTTTTGCGGCATGATGACACAAACAAAAGAAAATTGAAAGTTAAGGAATGGATTTAGTAACCAGCAGTTGGGAAAAGAGTATAAAAAATATCAGCCCCAGAAAAATTACTGGAAGTGAAAAAAAGGCTAAAGCATGTTTGATAATATATTTGCCATAGACATTGGATTTCCTTGAGTCTGTGAAACAAATAATTTAACAGGCCAGGTATGCTGAGGATTTTGAAAATGTGCACGTTTTTCCTGGCCAAGATAAATATATCTTTATATTAATAGATTTATTGATTAAAATTTGCAGCTTTAATTGCTGATGCTCTTAACGATTATTCATTTTGGTTCTTCAAGCATTTTAGTTGCTGGCAAGAGCACACAGATTGGAAACAAATCAAGAGACACATTTTCTCCCCAGAAAGTAAAAGTGCATGTGTGTTTTGGCAATACTAAAAATACCATTTTTTAAAAAGACGTAAATGTTGTGTGTTGCAGTGAGCTGAAAGTTGGATACCGGACTGAAAACAGATTTAGGACGTCCAAGTCAGTATCTTGCAATTGAAACCCGTCACTTGACTTTTTTATGTGATAAAATGAGATTTGTTGTGTGATAGTTAACCTGCGTGTGTTTGGAGAGAAGAAAGGATGAAATTACTAAGATGGAAACTTTTGTTTTCAGTTGACAAAACAGAAATCTTCCCTTTAAGTCACAGCCAAGAAAAGAATTTAGGTTTGGTTTAGATTTTCAGGGTGAGACTGAGGGAGGCTGAGAGGACAGAGCTTTGCATACCACTGCTTTTTAAAGCAGCCTTTTGGCTGGGCTTTTGTAGCATTTAATTTACATGCTATATTATCTTAATATTTCTTTCCAGTATCTTGAGAAAAAGAAGGCAAGAGGAAAAAAAAATACCTGTAGCTTGATGTTGGAGGCAATTATTATTGTTTTTGATGAAATTAGAAGTCGTTAGCTCGACAGTGTTAATAAACACCGACAGGTGAAGGGAAGGGTGTTCTCTGTTTCGCTTGGAGCACACAAGTACCAGGTTCTGTAGCCTCAGGATTTACATGCAGTGGAGCTTTTTTACATAGTGGTAAATTGAACAACTGATAAGAGAAATTATGTCTCAGCAGGTAATTTGGGAGGGGAGATAAATTTACAGGTGTTTTTATTCTAGTTTTACTAATATCTCTCTGTTTCACCCTTAAACATGGGAGTTGATCTGAATCTGGCCTCGGTCAAGTCACTGGGAATTTTGCCACCGACTCTAGTTGGGTTGAGTTTTCACTTCTGCAGAGTTTAAATACTTTACAAATTGTATCTTTACCTACTCTGTCTTTCATTTTTTATTTTTGACTTTGGAAATAATGCAGAGTTGGTTGGATTTTGTTGTTTTCTACCAGAAGACCTCTTTTATTTTTCATGCCTAAGCCCAATTATAGGTGTTAGTCAGTTCTTGGAATATGCCTGTGAAGTGCAAATACCATCCACCCCACAAACAGAAAAAAATCTGAGTCAGGTCTTCAAAATTACATGATCAGCTTGAAAATTTTGATACTGAGGGGTTTTTTCAGTGAAACCTGTGGGCCTTCTTTTGCTGCCCTTTTCTATTTTTTTTTTTAAAGCCTTTAGTATTCAGTTTTTCCAGCTTTTCAGGCTGAGCAGAAAGGTGACAAATGCAGTTGTTTTTCTTGAAAGCACTCTATGATTGTCCTGTAATTACATGATTCCAAAAAACTGTGGCTTCTAGGAAAAATACCAATATATTGGGAGAGCTGGTAGTGTGAGGTGCTATCAGCAAATAAGATTATTTTCATTTTATAGCTGTGTAAACCCTGGCAGAGAGATATTAAGTGACTTGCTGAAGGTCAGAGAGCTGCAGATCTTGGTGACATTCAGGTGTGCGGTTCCTGCTGAGGTATTTGGAAGTTTGGCATCTATATGTTATAAAGAAGTCGGTCTTGAGAGGCAAAACTGAAAGTAGAAGCCAGGATCCCTCATTTCCAGCCCTGTGTCTTGTTAGAGCACCCCGAGTATAATTTTCCAACAGGTTTTCTGCTTTTACATTAAACATTTAGAGAGGTTTTGGGGTTTTTTAAGTATGATTTCTGGCCAGGGTGGAAGCAGGTCCACAGGGCTGGCTGTGCCCGAATCCAGCCGTGTGTTACCCACCTCGGGGAAGGGGAAAACAAATGAAACTTTCCTGACTGGTCAGAAATGTGTAAATTGCTGACAAAATGACACATGTAATTAAGAGTGCTCCTGCCATTTTACCTTGTGGTTTACACCTACAGTGTTGAAAAAAGAGAGTGACTCCCACCTCGCTAATTACCATTATCACTGAAATGGTAGGGTTTGAGTCATTAGTTCCATGTGCATTTAATTAGAGGAAGGCTGAAATTGGATTTAACTTATTACTTTTTCATGGATCACTTTCTTGTCATCACTTCAAATTGGATTGCAGCCCCAGGTAACTAATTATGAGCGCCACAGGATCAAGAGTGAAAAAAAGGTAATTAGGAATAACACTGTTGGACCCTTGCTGGTAGTCCACTTGTGCTTGGGAAGAAATGAGAACGGTGTTTTGTAGTATTACAGATTAGGGAGTTAAAGGTATGTGCTGCTGCCAGGAATCATGGGAGACTCCCCCCTCCTATAGCGGTTTATATGATGTACAGCTGGGTTGAAGATGTTATAGCGACATGGTTCCACAATCAGCTCCTTAATACCGAGATTAAACTTGTAAAAGCACCAGATCAGTTGTAAGTATGAGGCATCTCAACAACCAGGTAGTCAGGGGTCCTTCCGTGTGTGATTACACCAGCGCTGTCAAGGCACTCTCGAGCCGCGGTACCGAGCGCTTTCAGTACAGCGAGCTAGAATTGATAACAAATTAATGAACATATTAATGATCCAAAAGATCATTTGTATCCGACAGGGAGATGTATCAATCAGGAGAACCACGGTGAGGTTGATGATGTGTGTGTCAGGAATGTAGCCTCGCGTCGCTGCGGTGATAAAATCAGAACGTTGCTCCTCTTTTGTTTGCTGGAGAGGTTTCTTTTTGTTTTGCTTTTTGTGGGGAAGGCTTGCTGGGTTGGTTTGTCCTTTTTTTTCCCCCCCCTTTTTTTTTTTTTTGATCTTGTAGATATGATTGCCAAGTTCTGCTTTCTTCAGAAAATACTTTAAAACAAATTGTTTTATTTCCATGTGCAGAACAGAGTTCAGAACTGCAAGTAATCAATTTTATTGACACAGTCTGGAAAAAAAATGTTGATGAGAGTTCAAGGATGTGAAAAGATTGAAATTTCAAAGTACCAAACACTGAGTGGAGGAAAAATTCAGAAGTAGTTTCATTAAGCAAAGAAATCTATTGTGTAGGGATCTCTAAGAGAAAAGTCTGCTCTAAGACCTAATGATACTACAAGGAGGTTGCGGTGGCTGATTTTTGCCTTTAGAAGAGGAAAAGTTTCTTAATTTCTCAGAGTAGTGAATCACAGTTCAAAGACTAGCACAATTTCCTTAAGTTGTTTAAAATGGCTTTTAATGCTCTGTTAATGTAGGCAAATATTTGTGACTCAGTGTTGGGTAAGTGATTCTTGCTCATTATTTCCTGATGCAAGCAAAGCGTAGGAAATTATGTGAACACCATGCAGAGATGCTAAATAGACTTAAGAGTAACAAAATTCAGTTACGGAAATTAAGTCTTTCTCATTTACTTGACATTACAAAATAAATCTAGAGATTAAAAGGTATTACCTTTAATACAGAAAAGGAGAATCTCCTTTAATACATCTCAAATTGATTTACAATTTTTATACATAATATTCATCTGTGGTTGAAAAGGGGGCAACCTAAGGTCGAGTGATGTAGTGTTTCCATTTTTCCATATGAGTCTTACTGTGTGTGATAAAAGCAGACTCCTTTATTTTGTCAGTCTGCAGGAATTTCTGATGAAGTGCAGGGGTCACTTTTCTGTCAATTTGAGTAGGCAGCATTTTTGAACTACTGTTTCCCCCCCTCCCCACCTCTCCAAACCGTGGCCCTGATCTGACACACGCGTGCACACACACACACACACACACTCAGGAGTGCTGCAGTCTGCAACTTATTAGTGCGCAGCGCTGGAGCCTGTCCAGTGGTTAGAAAATTTCCTGAAACCTGGAATAACAGCAGTGGGTGCAAGTGCCATCGAAGAGAAGTGACAACGAGGGGCAGTCCGGTCCGCCTGGCGAAACGCCCGGGCTGCAGAACCAGCTGAGAGAGTCAAACGCGGGAAGATTGACGCGGTGCATCTGGGAAATGCTCAAAAAGTTGGGTTCTTGAAAAAAATTACCTTCTGTGATCATAAGACATCATCTGTTTTCCTACAGAGATTGTTTATAACAGGGTTTTCAAGCACTTGTCAAATAACCAGGAGTGAAGGAAACAGGCTAAAAATCTCTTACCATTCAGATGAGTCCTGGCGTAGCTGGAAAAAACCAAACTCTCGTCACAGAGACCCGCAGCTTCCCAAGTCAGGGGGTGCCTGGGAGAAGGAGAAAAGGAAACCATTAGTCAAAAGCGACACGGCGAGCGCTGGCCGAGCGCGGGACGCGGGTCGGGGAAGGTGGTACGCCGGGGCAATGCGCGCAGCGATGTCGTTACGGGAGTCGCGAGGTGAAGTCATACCTAGTAACTGGTTTTTGTGTTGCTTTGCTTTTGTTACTTAGCTGTGATATCATGGGCAAAATATTATAAACATATCATGGCTATAGCTTGCTTGTGTAACAAAAGATCAGGAACTTTTATTAAGTTTGTTTTCCTTGTCATATTGTAAAAATTTATTATGTGTACTGTGTATATTAGAAACAGATTTGGGTAATTCTGTCTAAATGAAGTCATCCCAGCTATTTCCAGACTGTCTGTTTTTGGTTGTGAATAATTTTCATACATCAGATGGTTGTCATATTTAGTAGCTTTCTACATTTTAAATAGGACATATTCCATTTTGAACTTCCACGGACTTTAGCTGCCTCTAATTTTTCAGGCTGTTTTGTTGCAGGAGTATTTCAAAGTCCTGCCTATGGCAGGGCAGGGCAGAGCTGGAGCGGTGCTGGAGGAGTCCCTCGCCTTTCTGCATCAAAATAACAGATTTTTAACAACTGCAGTAGGACTTGTGGCTTTCAGCAGCACGTGCTGGGGAAGAGCCTGCCAGATACCTATTTCAGCTTGTCCCTTTGTGTTCACACTTTGCAACAAGTATGTTAAAAAAAAAAAACACTAAAGAGAAAGTACTCTGTAACAAAAATCTCCTCCCATAAAAGAAATCTCTCAAAGAACGCATGCTTTTTTTTTCCTTTTAACAGAAGTGTGAAAGAAGTTAATGTTTAAATGTTGAATGTTTAAATTTAAATCATATACACATCTACATAGCAGCTCAGTTGCTGTGACTTTTAATTTTTTTTTAATCCTCAAGGCAAAGTTTCTTTAGTCAGCATGGGAAGCTCTGGTGTTCCTCGTGCACTGACTGAGAGGAGTATGCACTGGAGGAATCTGCAGTGATGATCACAGAGCAGAATTTTGCCCTAAAACCGTCAACTTTGCCAGAAATACTTGAGTTACAGCAATTTGTTTAAAAAGAAAGGCAGGGGGGGAAAGCAGGAGAGAAAGAGAAAAGGCATTTTGATCTGGCTTGCTTGAGCAGAGCACAGCAGCTGTTTGCCTCATGTGTGTAAATCTCCAGAGCTAATATTGAAGTTTCAGGGCAACAAGTGCAACATAACAGAATAAGGAGAAACTAAACCCAGGGAAACAACTGGAAATGCCGCTTGGATGTGGCTTTGGAGCTTGACAGTTGTACAGCTGCATCGTCAGGTTGGCAAAATATTTTGTGGTGTGTGCAAAGGAAGGGCTGTCGCATTGCTGAAATGTTTTTTATTTTCCTGATAAGTGTAATCTGCCTTTTAAAGATTGCTAATCTATTCAAGGTGTAACATTAATTGGTGCATAATCTGAAATCTTTGGAAGCCTAGAAAATTAAAGTAGACAGAAGGCAAAAGAAAGAAATGTACTTTGTGTCAGGATGAAGTTCGATGAAGCATGGAGAAGATGGAAGAGATTATTAAATAAACTTTGAGGGGAGATGGAAAAGGCACCGAAATCTCTCATTTTGGAAGGAATTAGTTTACTTGATTATATGCAACTGTATCACACTCAGGAAAGTAAAAGACAAATGAAAGCAAAACAAAATTTAATTGAGCTATTATTTTGCAGACTTTGGCTCCGTTTCAGACAGCCTAATCAAATTGCGCTTTGCTCAAATAACTAATGTTAAATGCAGTCTACCAACAGATGTTTAAACAGAGACTAATTGGAAAATCTACATCCTGGGTTTAGCGTGTCTCGCTGAAAAAGTTTGGAAATGGTGTTTTGAAGGGCGGTGGGAAGATGATGGGAGGAGCCGAGGTAGCGGCGGGTGTCAGAGAACAGCGTGAGGAGGCAGCGGTGCCCGTGCTGGAGCTGCCAAGGTCACTGACGCCGCCCCTTGGCACTGTTTGTCCCTCAGAAAACTGTCCTCCATCACGTCACGTCATGGGAGCTGGGTTGCAGCTCTGTAGCTCACGCCGTGTGCGCCGAGTACGTCATGCAGTGGAGCACGCTGACTGAGGGTTTGTAAAGCCGTACGTGTGATGATCAAATCTCAGTGCTTTCGTGCCCCTTCTGTCACTGTGCCATGCTTTTTTGAAGTTGTACGGCTTCAAATAATATTTTGCCGCGTTTTAAGTTACTGACCTGTGTGGCACATCGCAATTTCGAGCCTTTTACGACGCATCTGTGTAGCCACGGGGACCTCTGATGGGTTGCAGCACTGGGTTAAATAGCTCAGATCAGGTTTGTCCTGGGTTTAAGTGACAGCTGTCTGGGAAGCGTGCTGGAAGTCGAGGGATCCCAGGCGGGTTTTGTTTCCTACCTCTGATTTTTCTTTCAAATCAGTTTTACACCAAAGTCACTCCAGTGGTACCAACATGATTAGTTCCAGTTTGCACACTGGCAGTGATCACGCTTACTGTGATTTCTTGGTGGGATGTTTGGGCTTGTGCACTTTGCTCCTCATCAAAACTTGGGGCTGAAGAGTTATTCGTGGTTTGTGCCTGGGGCCTTGAGCAGGGTTGGTTTCTGTTGTGCAGACGCAGTACACATTTGCTGTGGAAAATTTCTATCCCAAGGACTTTGTTGCCCTAGTGAATGGTATTTTGTTCAGACAACAGTTGTCTGTCAGTTGTACTCAGACAACTTATGGAAGAAACTTTTTTATTTTACAGTCATGAAGCAAAAGACAAAAATAAGAAACACTTGTGAAAATTATCCCATCTTTCATTGGGGAAAAAAAATAAAAATCAGTAGAGATGTTTTGGCTAACTGTTAATAACTGGGATTAACATCCGAAGCAGCCCTGCTGAGAGATGCGAACCGCCAGCCTAGCCCATTGGTTCGTAGCCACAGTGCAAATTTAGTGATTTTCATCTTGTTGGGTTTACTTGCAACAAGAGATGCATAAAGACTTCTTTGTCGATGATCTGTCGCTGTTGTCACTGGCCACATTATTAATTGATGAACCTCCCAGCTCCATCCCAACTTGAGCTGTGTTCAGGCCGAAGTGACAACCGGTTGCCCAAAGCTGGGTTGTAACTCATGCCTCCATTTCATGTAGTCCTCTTCATGGGGTGGCTACTCTGGGATAAGAGTGAGACACAACTCAGTGAGCATGAAGTGTAAGTGTAAAGTGTAGTAGAGAGGCCCATCTGGCTCTCACATTGACTGTTGTCTCAGGGCAGTGGCTTCTCAAGTTAGTACTGGTGTTGTACAGGCTTAGTAGCCGGTATGTAATGGGGAGCAGCCAAACTGAGTGTAAAAAAAAATAATAATGTACACACACATATATATATTTCCAAATTTACCAATTGGAACCGTACAAAAGACAGATTATATTTTATGACTTGTAAACAGCAGGGCAGATATTTCAGGAGAACTGCAGACAGCTGTAATTTTGTGAATGTGCACAAATTACTTGGAAAACAAATATTCCTCTGCCTACACAGCTGTATTCACAACCGTGGACCAGAATGCCTTTTGCATGATGCTCACGCCTGGTTCTATGGAATATAATAATGCTCAAATGAAGAAAATGTGATTTAAAAGCGAAGTGAGAATTAATGCTCGCTGTGAAAACCTGTATGACTGGCTGAGGTGTTGGCACAGGAATGGATAAACCACTTCAGGAAAAATGAGAGCTACCCAAAGCATTTATTTATTCTTAGATCAAGAGCTGAATGCTCAAACCTTTGTAGTAGAGATGAATGTGCCTCTATCATCCAGAGATGCCAGACGCTGTCTATGCCATCCAACAGGGTAAACATTAAACTGGATTCGGTGGTTAAAGAGGTCTGCAGGGCTGTGTCTGGTCACCCATGGTGGGAAGGAGGTGGGAGCTCCCCTGGCTGCACGGGGGCTGTGGGTCAGCCTCTTGCCCAGCCCTTTTCCTCCTGGTTATCTCCACCCAGGTAGATTTGCAGAACAAGTTGTTGTTCAGGTCGTTTAATTACGCCCTGACGGTTCCTTCTGTTTGTCCTTTGCCTGTGTGATAAGGAGTTTATACAGGAAAGTATGAATAACAAGAGAGAAGGCAAAGAAAATCCCCCAAAGTAAAAACAAGGCTGAGCAAGAAAGAGTAAAGCATGAGTTGGCAAGAGCCAAAGGCCTTGTATTGATTTCACTTTTAACTTTTGTGTTTATTCAAAGGCTGTGGATACAGGTTAACTTCCTTTGCTCAATATTTATTGCTACGGTACTTGTCTTGAACTGGAACAATGAACACTTTGTTGATCGGGTTAAGAGATTGTCCCGTTCTGTTTGGTCTCCTGCATCTCTCTCTGTACCTGCAGGTTTTAAGCAGTTTATTTTAATTTCAGATTTCTAACCCTCTTGTCGTGAATCGCTGCTGTGCCACCAGCAGCAACACTTGAGGGACTATTGTTCATCTTTTCAAAGTGGTGGGAGCACACAGCAGAGACATTGGCTTCTCTGAGACCTCACCTTCCTTGGTGCTACTACACCTCGCAGATTCGGAGCGGGATAAGCATTTTAAAGGAGAGGGGAAATATCAGATAGGTTATTTTTTCATCAGAAAAGGTTGTAGAAATATTTTGCTGGAGAATTAAAAATAGGAGGGAAGAAGCTGTAATGGCAATAGTTACCTTTCTGCTTGACAGCCATCAAAGACGCTGCACAAATCAATTAGTAGGAGAGTGAATGCCTCATCGCCGTTAACCACGCTGACCCTTGAGCAGACAGTTGAGCAGAAAATCAGCAAAGTCCCAGTGTAGTGAATGATGACTGTACTGATTTTGCCCTAATTTAGTGATGGCAATGATTTTGGTGCTATTTGAAATGGGCCCAAAGGCCTGTCCTGGCCAAGCTGCAGTGTTTGGAAAGTGCCCTCAAAATATTGGGGTTTTCTTTTTGGAATAAGAGCATTAATATAGTGCAGAACATAGTTAAGATATTTTTAAACCACGTTGTCCACAACTGGCACTGCAAGGGAAGGTATGTTTATGACTTCCATCGCTGTTATTTTTTACTTGGGCTTGTTGCTTGGAAAGCATGCTCATTTTGAGTCCTTCACTCAGCTGTGTCTACCCAGAAGAAAAACAAACCCATTTCTTCTGGGAGAACCCAGCAGTGGACACATCAGAGCAGCAGGGCCAGCTGCAAAACTGTGGTGGTGTTTTGTTGCTAATTCTGCAGGAGTGAGCAGAGGGGACCACCCTGTCTTTAAAAAAAATAAAAAGGGAAAGAAAAACAAAACAAAAAAAAAAACCCCACTTTGAGTTTGTTACTTTGATTTTGCTGCAAAAAAAAGCAAACTAAAAATAAAAAAGCAGCAAACAACCTTATTCCTTGCACAGGATGCTGTAATAATTACTGGGGCAGTTTTTCCATTCCTGGTTGCTTTTGCCTCACACCTGTAGGAGGCCCGTTCTTTTGCTTCTGTGCTTCGCCACCAGAGTACTTTTTATTTGAAAACACGAGGAAATTCAATTTCCTAACACGCCTCTCCAGTCAGGGCAGTTACGGCAATAGAAGAATTGCAAATGGCTCATGTGTGAACAGTTCAGGATGGAGCTGTTCGTACGGGGCCATGCTGAGGTGCGGGAGAGGGAAGATAATTGTAAATGTTCTTGTGGGGATCTGATTGACAGCTTATTGTCTGCAAGCAGTTGAGTAAAGAATAGGAAATGAGTTAAGTGTAGGGGATCTGGCAGGCTGCAGGCTCTCCTGATGGCAGCAGCTGTACCGAGCAAAGCACCCGGAGCTCCCAAACCAGCCCCAGGCAGGGCACCCGCGGCACCCCGCTTTCCAAGGCACCCCCAGAGGGACACCCCTAGGTTGGTTCAAAACTGGTGTGAGATGAGGCTGCATCTCGTTTGGTCATCGGAGGTGCCTGGAGTGGTCTCACCCCGTGGTTAATGGGTTGGGGTGACCCTGGTTTGTGTGTTACTGCGATGCGTTTCCGAGCCGTTAATGTGGGGGGACAGCAGGGACATCCCACAGTACTGGTGGATGCCCATGGTCCATAAGCAGAATGAGAGAAGGAAACATCTCCCCTGACTCAGTAGATTTGTTAGCATGAGGTCTCTTTGGTATTTTTACCATATCATGAGGTCTGGGGCCAGTTATATGTGTTTTAAAGTTTTCATAATCCCACCTTTTTCTCTGGAGTAACACACAGACTCAGGTCCAAGCGCCCATCAGAAGCCCCTGATGAGCAGTTAAATGTTACAGAGCTGCACAGGCTGAAGATAGAAATATTAAAAACAAATACTCCTCCCCTAGAATCCTCAGTGTCTGTATTTTTCAAATTTCCCTGTCTATGTGCATTTAAAAAAAAAAAAAGAATCTCAGCTTTGCATTGTTAGTGTAGGCTTCTGAGCCAGATTGTGCTCCAGAGCACGCTGATGTGTCTTCCCCTGAGGTATGGAAAGATCTATGTGTGTTAAGCAGGTGTTTTCGTTTGTTTAATTGGAGCTGAGTTTAGCACAATATTACAGATAAATGAATTACACATGTTCAGTAATTCATAGAAAGTGATCGTTGTTTTGCTTAGGCACTTGTCTTCACATCCAGGTTCGTGGAGATAGCGTGCTGGCCAACGTGGACAAAGGCCTTTTAAAAACAAGAAGATGATGTGTACATGAGGGGAGCCTGATGTCTGGTTGCTAAAACAGCAATATCTATTTAGTCTTTGTTTAAATCGTAACATTTTAAATTTAAGGAGTATCCTGTTTTGACAAACTACAAAACCACAGGTATGTAGAAGAAATGCACGAGGCCTGTGTCAATAGTTGGTGACATCTCTGGGCAGGAAGCTTTGGGGTGACACATGCTGCCGGTGACAGCACCGGGGATGGAGAGACCTGGGAACCACCCGGAGGGCTCCGGGGCTTCTCTGGCGTGCCGCACCCAGCACAGCCAGTTGTATGCACACTGCTTGGCCAGGCAACGACTGGTTTGCTTCTACCAGTGGTTTTTATTTATTATTAGTCACTTTTTCCATTTCTTTTTTTTTTCTTTTTTTTTTTCTTTTAAACTGGTTTTCCATGGACTCAAGTGCATCCAGCCCCTCACAGGGGCTCACAGGTCTCACAGCAGCAGGACAGGACCCTTGGATCCCAGCAGACCTCCTCGGTGGGAGCACCATGAGTGATGTGCTCTGCCCCGCTTTCCCAAGGAGCACCGAGCAAGAGCCCATGGGGCAGCTCAGAGGTGCTGCTTTTCAAAGGACGAGCAAAACCGGTTGCTCCTTACAGCTTCCCTTTTGGTTTTGAGTAGTCCCAGCCCTTGGCCAACTTCCAAATGGATAATTACATTCAACTTACCCAAATTTCCTCTGCAGATTCAATTGTAAACTATTTTCTCGCTCTCTCCTGCCAGTGGTGTATATAACCGTGCTGCGCAGCGTTAAACAGCTGTCACGGGCAGCTCCAGAGCCTGGTGAGTTTTAGGCACAGAAAGTAAAAGGTTGTATCAGAACTTGTGCTGAACTTGAGAGAAAGTATTGTTTGTGCCTTTTCAGTTCCTGAAGCAGTCTGGAGCGAGGTTTTGGATTAAAGGTGTGGTTGGTGCGTAAGTCGCTGTTGTTAGCAGAGGGTGCCAGCGCTTGAGGCTGATTGTGAAAAGTGACTTACTCAGGGACATCCTCTCTCATGGATGTCCTTGCCTTCAAGCCTTCTGAAAATTGAAATTAAGGCTGTTTAGCTGCATTCCTCATTCATCTAGTAATTAGTTAATGCATCACCTATAGAGCTACTGTGTCTGTTTCTTCCCTCCCACCAGCAGCTGCTTCCCACCAGCCTCCTACCACATCATTTTCCTCCATGGGCTACAACAGAAGGGTCTTGTATGGCAAGAGCTGATAGAGCAAAAGAGCAGTCCTTCCCCACAGAGGTACTGATACAAAGCTGTGCCTAGCAAAGCCTGCATCCTAGGATATGACCCAGGCTGAGGGTCTCAGTGCAGCAGCGTGGCTTTCTAAAGGAAGCCAAAGACGCGTGGGGAAGTGGTGTGTGATCTGGGAAGTGCTTCTACATCCTTCAGGTTAAATGGAGTTGCCACAGTAAATCACAGTTGAAAGTGAGTTGGAAGCTTTTAAAACTGTTAACTTGTTTGAAGCTTTTCCTGCTGCACACGTTGGTACGGGATTGTTCTGCAGGAGGCTTCTGGGAATTAATGTGTGTCCAATCCCAGAAGCAATCTCGGAAAGTTTGTGGTGGTGTAATCTATAAACTTTTAATTATATATGTAACTGAGTAAATAGCTTGAAATCTCTTTAAACTCTTTGTTCACCCATGTATATTAAAAAGTGCCCATCCCACACGCGCACACACACACCCTTTTCCTTCCTTCCTTCCTTGTTTTACACCCACTTTCAGCAAGGCTTTGGCTCATGGCATCCTTCCTTGTGCTGGGAGCTGTGGCCAGAACTCCCTACGGGGCTGGCCCGGCTGGACCACCAAGCCCCTGTGCTCTGCCATCCTCCCGGCGTGTGTCCGGTGTCAGAGGACAGCGCAGAAGCTCTTGACTGTGTCTGGGTTTCCCACTTGATGTGCAGCCCATTTGGGAGGCTGATTCTGCAGCTTCAAACGCTTTAATGAGATGCAAATTGTTTGTGATGCTGCCTTATTAAATGTATTGTAATTTTAAAATCATTTGCTTGTTAACTGTATTTAAATAGCTGCCACTTAGACAAGCAGAAAGTTTCCTGAAAGATAAATAGTTTTCTCTTTTTACTGTGTTTGAAAGAGGCCCCGATGACCTCTCTGGGCTGTTTTGATACGGCACTTTCCAAATGGAATTGTGCCCTGGCCACGCTCGCCTCCTGCTCCTCACCCTTTCCCACCAAGAAGCAATACTCACCCTGTTACCTTTTTTCCTGTGAAACTGCAGTCCCTTAAGAAAGGTCATAATGGCTTGGGAGGTTTAGAGTGGAGAGAGCTTGCTTTCCCCTCTCCTCAGCCAAGTCGGATCAGCCTGCGTCAGATTTTGGGCCATGTGTGATGCGGATGCTGCTGTACCTGTGCAGATAGGATTTGAAAGGATCCCAAAGATTTGGGGGATGCTTACATCATCTGGGCCCTTTGAAATTCCCAACCCATTTTTATGTGGATGTATGTCTTGCTGGGACACTGAGGCAAGGTCACCTGTCCTCAGCACCTTCGAGGCTCTGTCTTCTGCATGTTGAAATAAACGGCAGAGTTTCTCTTGGCTCTGGCTGAGCAAGAGGAGGTCCCTACTGACCTCAGTCCAGCTTGGTTTAGGGCTGATTGTGGTCCTACATCGTTGCTAGCTTTGGCGTGGAGCAATGTACACTGTGTCGTTTGTATTTATTTGTATTTTAAGTGCTGTCCTGGAAAATGAAAAACAATATTTCTATATCAGTTCTTTCGTTCGTTCTTCTTCCATCTGCTGGAAGGTCTCACCCTGCCAGCGCTCCTGACTCGTTTTCCTGCTCGTCCATGTTCAGTGCTGGACCCTCATGTCAATTTTGCCCTGTTTTTCCAGTGACATTACATATTCCCCTTGTTTTCTGTTTGCATCTTTGTTGTGCGGCAGGATCGGTAATAATAGTTAATAATTAGCAGTTCAATAGCACTCTTCACCTTCAAAGCAATTTTAGGCATTAAATCACTGCAGCTCTGCTGGCAATATTACAATATTGACTTGCTACTTCACCAGTGTCACAGAGGCAGCAAAAGCTGCATTTTTATGGAGGCCAAAATGGGGTCATTTTTATTTTTTTTTAGAGCATGAAATTGGCAAAAAATAAAATTTTCTCCTAGGCTGACACTTCGTTTGCCAAATTTCAGCATAGAGCCAATTTTTAAAGCTGAGTAATAAACACCTGAAAAGTTCTGGTTTATAATGGCAGTGCTGAAAAGCCATTAAATGAATGGCTCTGCTTTAACACGAGAAAACCCTCTTAAACTGTTAAAAAACCTGTAAAAAGTTGGACAGAGGCTTAGCCAGCGCCAGCTTTGCCTTTGAGCCTGGAGCTGAGAGATGCAAAGTGAACCTGCAGGGCGTGGGAGGGGAGATGCTTAGGGGTGTCCCTTCTCTGTGATGGGGAAATGGTCCTTTCCCAGGTATGTGGTGCAGCAAGGTGAGCATCCTGTCCCAGGTGAGCATCTCTCCAGGTCTCTCCAGCCACTGGGGAGAGGGAGAGCGAGGAGCTATGATGAGGACAGAGCTCCAAGGGAGCGGAGAGCAGAATTTGTGGCAAAGTGAGCAAGGAAAGCCTGGAGCAAAAGGGGAATCGAGGGATGCAAGGCAGCAGAGGGGGTTTGGGAGGGAATGGCGTGGGGACGATGGGAAGGAGCAGTGTGTCGGGACACAGGGAGCCTGCACAGCAGCAAGCACGGCTCTGGGGACACACATGGTCCACAGTGACCTGGAGGGAGATGTGACCAGCAAAGTGGCAGGAAGCCCTGAAGAATCCCTGCTTGACTTGTTTTCTCCTGGGCCCAAGGGGTGTATTTCTGCACAGATTTTTCAAGGAAGTGAGGGCAGCTCTGCTTCCTTCTGCCTGCGACCCGCTGCTCGCTGGCACACACGGGTGCAGATGCCACATCCCAGACGATACCGTGCAGATGGCTGAGAGCAAGGTATCAAAACCCACCTCCCTAAGGCAGCGTGGAGCTCCTGGCCAGCTCCGACCCTCTCCCCTTCCCAGCTCAGGGTCTGCTGGCGGAGGGTGCTGCTGTGAAGCTGAGCTGGAAGAGCAGCGTAGTAAAACAGCAAATTGACCAGTAAAAGAAATCAGTAAATGAAGGGAACAGCTATTAATGTGCCAAGCCAAGATGTGTAATTATACCCTAGGACTTTTCCAAACTAATACATGTTAAAGGTGTAAACCTATTAAAGGGGAGATTTTTCTGTACAAGGAACTTATGTAGATAGAAGGATTTGCACTGTATTTTATTCTTGTATTATAAGGTATAAGGAACGTTTGAGCAAATCCAGTCATTCCTATTATTACAATATCATACGTTTTTCATACCATTTTATGCGGTTCTTCAAAAACTTTGGCACTAATTCTCTTTATATTGTTAGGAATTTTCTTTTAAAAACAGAATTCTTTTTCTCAAATAGTTAATTAGATTTTGAACTTCAAATACAGTACTTATTTTTTTTTTTTCCTCCCAAGAATAGGGGTGTTAGATCCATTGTGCTGGCCAAATTACAGTTTGGATAGTTACATTCTCTCTGCTTAATCACCCTGCAATTTCATTCGAGTGAAGGATTTGGTGCCTCAGGTGTCCTGAATTCCTCCAGAGCTCTGTATGGCAAAGTTACTGCCACCATCTGCCCTCGAAGTGGCTGCATTTGACGGCAGAGAATTGTCATCTCCTTCCAGAGCATAAATAAGTTTCACTTGCAGAGATGGATATTTGTAGTGTTCCTCATTGTTACACTTTGCAGCGAATTTGTGCTTTTCTAACCCAAGCAGCCCTGCCCCGAGTCTTCAGGAGCATCTGAGGGATTTCTCTTGCGATGGGAAGACAAATTTGTTTTGAGGGGATTCAGACAAATTTGTTTATTTGTTTGTTCACCCTTTGCCGTGATGGGTACAGCGAAGGAGTGGGTCCTGGCTGTCCTTCCCCATCCCCTCCTGGCTCAGAGACTTGCTGCCTCTCAGTGTCATCTGGCTCAGGGGGAGAAAAGGATGGGGATAAGTGGCAGCAGATTTGGATAGGAAACATCCATGGGTCATAACCCCTTGGTTGCAGACAGGAGTCCCCTTTTCCTGGGGAGGGGAGGCAAGAGGGGAGGGCCCTGCCTTGAGTTCAGTTCAGGCCCCGTTCATTTGGGAAGCGGCGACGGATCAGGGCATTACGCTGTGAAAGGCCGGAGTGGAAGTACAAAAGGAAAACCCCCAAGCACACAGTGAGCCCTGCTTAGTGCCACACAAAGGACTCTGAGCCGGTCGGATGACCCCAAGGGATCTGAGAGCAAAGTCCTATGGTTGGGGTGTTTGCTTAGCCTGTACAGCTGCCTGTTTCTCGTCCGTGTGAAACCAGACGTGCACCATCAAAATGACTGACGTGGCCGCAGGCCAGGGGATGGCTGTGTGAAGCTGGGTCTCCTCCTGCCGTGCAGCGTGCCACTGGCTTCTCCTCCCCTCCCATCTCCCATCCTGCTGGGCTGAGTGAGGGGATGCTCCTGACCCAGAGACAGCGAGGAGGAGGAGAAGCACCCTGTGTGTGTCGCAGAGTGGTGGTCGCGAGGAGGCCTCCCTCACCGTGCCCTGCTTCCAAAAAAGCTTTTTATCCACGTGCAGAGGAACTGGGGATGGTAACCTTTAGTAGCTGCTCCTGGTAGTTCAGCAGTGCCTTACAATGAGCATGCCTTGCAAGTCTGGTGTGACAACCAGAGGTCATCTCAGAGGGCTCTTCTGTGTTCTCCTGCCTGCAGTAAGTCTTCTTGGCTTTAGCGCTGTTCGTCAGCTTTGCAAATCGCACTGTTCTGCTGCTTTTTGGCATTTTGGAGATGCGTTTGATTCCTGGAGCCGTGGTGCCACCCATTTGCTCTAGCAGGAGCAGAGAGATCCCAGTGCTGCTTTCAGACTCCTTCCCCTTGGAGCATCAGCAGCGCTGCAGCTTTTCTGTGCACTCATGAGGGCTGTTGCCTACACACCTCTTTAGGAAGGAATTTGAGCTGTTTTGTTGTATGTACCAAGTTAACTGTTCTCTTTAAAGAAGAGATGAGCAAAAGCTCTACCCATGGCTACCGCCTTTAAAAAAAATATAAAAGTAGCTTTTGATTGTTGCAGGAAAACTTGGAACCATGAGCCAGCTAAATATACGGTATCATGAAACCTTGGGGACCACTGAAATGAGAACAGTGGCCCATTACTGCTAAGAAGGTGTTTTATTGAAAATACGCTGACATGCGTTCCCAGCAGAGTGAGTGAAAAACGGCGAGATGCCCAGCAGTGATGGAGGTTATTCTCACAGATGAGTCAGAACAGACAGCTTGGCACTCCTGGGCTGCGTGTGAGTAAGCTGTGTAACGGACTGATAGGTGGTTCTACATCGAAAGGCCCATATGTAATGCAATTTGTTTTAATTTAAATCTGTGGCTGTGTATGTGTGTCCGTAGAGGGGTGTGTGTACCAGTTGTGGAAGCAGGCATGGGTTTCTAGAAGGGGATTCTCCGCGGTGGTTGTCAGAGGAGGTGAAGCTTTCAGTGTCCTGATGACAGAAGCAGACACCAGGAGAGGGCAGTGCGTGTAACGCTACATGTCACACCAGCTGTACCCACACCAGCCCCAGACCGGTGTGATCCACCTCAAAATGCAAAGCTGGGGACACTGGGGCTGCTCCGACCCGCAGCACCCGCCTGCGTGCATGGAGGCAGTGAGCAGGAGGTGACCTGTCTGGGGTGGCCAGGAGTTCACTGGTTAATACTTAACAGGCAAAAACGTGTTTGATTGACGTTTGTTTTGTTGATGTTTCATTCTGTGGGTTTTTTTCTTACCATGGCAACTTTAACATCATGACAAAACACCTACTTTTCCTCTTGGAGCCATTGCTGTTGTCATGCCCAGTAGGTTATTTTGGTAGACAGGGGTTGTTCTTTTCAAGTGGAGGTGTTGTCGTCTCCTACCAGATACCACCTCCAGTCTTTCCTGTCCTAAGAAGGTTTTTCTCTGTATGAGCACTTTGTTTCAACCCATGGCAAAAAAATGGAGTTTTAATGGAAACCACAGCATTTCCTCTACTGTACGTGACATAAATGCTATCTCACATAATTAAGGAAGGTAACAGAGAACAGTTAGTGGTGATTACCTTTCAATATATTGTGTACTTTGGGGCAGAAAAATAAATGATGAATAATGCCCAAGCATACTTGGAACAATTTGCACACTGTGCTGTGAGTGATGCAGACCTGCTGGTAGAAGAGTGTGCTAATAAATTTTACTTTGTGGCGGAAACAAGAGATTACGGTTTATTAGGAAAGGAGATGGCAATTTATTAAGATCAATCAAATATGAATGCAGAGCAAAAATGTTGCCATTTTTATTTACTTATTTATCTGGAAGCATGAGGGGTACAATTATATAAAATTTGTTGTTTACCTGTGAGGTTTGATTCATTATTAATATTTTTATGTTTAGAGGGAACCATCGTTTTGCTGAAATGTCTTCCATAACTCCTGCACAATCATATTCATAACTCACCTGAATGTTGACACATCCTGCTGTGTATATATAAATTAACTAGTAACACTGGCATTATAAAATGATGCATTAAATGAAGATGTGAATGGTAATTTAAAGCATGCCATGAAGTGAAATTTAAACCATTGTACAACACGGAGGGGATTTAAAGAGCCTTCTCCGTGCAGAATTTGCAGGCACAATAAGGAAAATGACAGTTTCACATCAAAAAAAGAGGAGCAACAGGGACACAAGCACTACTGAAATGTTAATTGCTTTAGTGTTCTGTTTTGCTAGAGACACCATCAGCCTAAAAATCACTTTTCTGCCTAAAGATATTTTACTATAAGGGCATTAGCTGAGATTATTAAAAATGACCAAAAAAAATGTTTACTTTGTCCTTTTTCTCAGCACTTTGTGGGTAGTAAGTTTCACTGTTTCCTGTTTAGTCAGTTGTTTTCCCCATTTGTTTTCATAGGTCTTTCAAACGGCAACAAGGGAAAATGAAGCATTCTCAAAACAGGAAAATGTGATTTAACCCCACAAAAATGGGCTTGGGGATCCAGGAGTGGGAATAGTGTCCGAGACAGTTTTTTTCCCTCAGAACTGCAAACAGCAGCTTGCTTGTGCACCGGCCCGTGTGTGAGCAGCATAATTTGGCACTTGCCATTGCCAGGTTTGGTGTTGGCTGCAGCAGGCGGGCGGGCTCCTCCGTGCCGCAGCCGTGCTGCCCACGAGCAACAGCACCCAAATTCACCTGAATTACTCCAAATTGGTACTTGGGGAAGGGGGTGTAGGGTTTGGCCCACCACCTGCTGCCAAAGAGCAAAGTGGGACCTGTTTGGTCCTGCCTGCCCAGGGGAACATCTCGAGGACAAGAACAGATGAATTGCTGGCTTAGGTGGACATTGCCTTGTATTGGGACTAGACATAAAATGTCCTAATTTGGGGCAGTTAACTCTGGTTAGAGGAGGCTGCACTATGTGGATGTCTTCCCTGGTTGGTCTTTCTCTCTTGCCCTGCGAGCAGCTGGGGCTTTTTGATAGGCAAGTCTGTGGCTTCTGTGTGCATAGGTACCTGCAATAAGTCTGTGAATAAAGTGTACGTGTAAAATAATGGCATAACAAAACCATTTATTCCACTGTATTAATCTTCATTGTAATTCATAATCTATTCCTCTGACTTGGACCTCAGAGCCTGGTATCCGTGCTGTACTCCAGTGATTATTTTTTTCCACCTAAGTTTTGCTACCACCACTTAATATGAATCAGATCTCCTGAGCACATGGTACCAAATAGCCACCTGGTCTGCCACGCTTATTCGCAGTTATTTTTAATTTGTTGCTTTATGTGTTCTGTTTTGAGCATCTCTGTCTGATTCTCTCTGTCTGTCATGACTCTCTGTAGTTGAATGGAATTAAAGTGTGAGTTTATGGTTCTTCTTGGTCTTTTAAAATATTTTGCTGGCTTAGAAGTGCATTATGTTTCATGGTGACCTTACTTAACAAGTGCTACCATCTCTGTTACTAAGGGAATAGACTGAAGTTTTTCGCCCACAGCAGATGTTGGCTGAGCTTGCAGGTATGAAGCTTTTATATGAAAGGGTATAAAATGCTTTAAAAATATGGCTTGCAGGTTCTGTGGCCAGCGCTGAGTGCTTAGACAGCACCTTTCATTTTCGAAGTGTTTTGCAAATATTGGTCTCCAGAAGATCCTGAAATGAGTAGCATTATCCCCATTTTGCAGATGAAGAGATAAGAGATCTCGAGGCTGTTGACTTGCCTTTGAAGTGGTGGCTGTGCAAGGCAGCTCCAGAGCCAGGTGAAAAATTTTGGAAACTGAGCTTACAGAGGGAAAGAGAGAAAGGCATCCTCAATGTGATAGAAGGTTTGTTTTTTAAAAAAATAAAGTCTAGGTGACTTGCCCAAGGCTGGGGAGAATTGTCAGTGCCAGAGGCCAGAGCCAGCATTTTGCTTTGCAGGTAGCTCGCAGCCTTGTGCTGTCATTGCCACATTATGCTTTTTCTTTGCCCCTGGGAATAAGAGAAGTGCCTTGAACAAAGTGGTAGGCTTCATAGAGTCTCCTTTTTTAAAATAAATATAGTAAGATAGAGCTTGGTCCAGAGGTGTGTGATCAAACAGCAATGAGAGCAGGAGGGCACTGGTCTTCCTTTGAGCTGTGTGAACCTGGATATGGCCGGATTGGAAAATAAGAATTGAAGATGTGACTTAATAGGATTGAGGGTCGTGTGTGTGTGTGTGTGAAGTTTGTGCTGAGGGAGACGAGGTGGAGCAGATTTCTAAACTGGGGTGTGTGGAGCATCCTGTGACTGGTCTGCAGAGACCGCCTGAGTGTGCAGCCCCTTCGTGTTTCAGCTGCTGAGTTTGTGAGGGGCTGGTAAAGCCCAGAGCTGTTCCTGCCGATGCTCCCTCGCCGTGAGTGCAGCTGGGGATGCAGCACAGTGATGCTCTTTGCAGATGCAGCGGGGAGGAGGAGGAGGTGATCCTCAAGACAAACGGTTGAAAAGTTTAGGTCTGTCTATTCTGTAATATATTCCCCAAAGCAGTCCGAGTTCCTCGAGATTACTTTGAAGTCCAGGACAGGAAGGAATCTCTTAAACACAGGCGATAATTATTACTAGCTCATCGCATGCATTACCAGTTTATGTTATTATTGAGCGGCCAGCGTGTTGGAGTGAGTGCGTATTTATTTGCTTGATTTTGCATACATACATAGAACACCTATAGATACCAGCTGTTCCCATGCCCTGTGTGTGCTGACCTGCTGGGTCTGTGCGTGCCTCTTTAAGAGACAGGCGCTTTCTGATTCATGTAGGCTGTTTCTGGCAGATTTAGGGTCTTGCAAAATATGCCCTTAGTCCCTTATTAAATATTCATAAGAGGGTGGGGTCACATTTTTGTGACCTGAAAAAAAATCCCATTAATAAATTTGTTATCTGACACGAAAACACTTTAGGGTGGAAAGCAATCCGTATCACATCCCATTTAACATCAGATCACAAGTTGTCAGTAAATTGGGTCCTTTGTCTTTGCTTCTTGTGAGGATCTTTAGCAGCATAACTAATGGGGCTATTGTCTAACAGCCCCTCACTCCTGCGAATACAGTGCAGTTCTGCCTGGGAACGGTGTCCGGGTGGCTGCTGTCTTCACAGTGACTTGCAGGTGAACTATCTGCATCAATTTTGTCTTCAGAAACAATGTGCAAATGTCACAAAAAAAAATAGTAATTGAAATAGGGGGAAGATTTTTACTGCCTGAGTTGAAGTGGATAGTAGCTTTCTGAGCAAGAGAAAATCGGTTGTCTCGACCCTGGCAGTTCCTGGGACAGGATTGTGCTTGTCTGTGGAAGTCTGGGGTGCATCAAAAGTGTTTCTGTGAGCTCGCCCGTATGAGGATTGGAGGAAACTTGTTCTGAGTGACCAGAAACCACTAACCCCGCTGTGACAAGGGGCTGCAGACCCAGGCACAGCCTTTCGCTTCCACTAAAATCGAGGGCTCGGCTGCCCGGGGAGCGGGGTCTCCCGTGGGTGAGGTGCTGGGTGGGCTGTGCAGCGGAGGAACCCCTGCCCTGGGGTGGGATCCAGCATCCCAGCGCCGGGTGAGTGACCGTTCCCTTCTGCCTCGGGAAGGGAGAAGGGGAAGATGTCCCAGGCCAGGCGCAGTTGGTGCAAACTCCCGTTAAAGGCTCCTTGCGGTTGAGTTGTTTTTGGGTTTTTTTTTAATTCACTATAATCAATTAAACTGTCGGGAAAGGCGAGAAGAGAGTAAAAACCACTTTTCGGAGGAGAAGGGAAAGTTGATGCGGAAGGAGGGAGCAGTTCCCCTGCAGTGCTGTGTGGCGGTGCCTGAGGCGGCTGCCGGGCGGACCCCTTCCGCCGCGGCCGGCACCCACAGAGTGCTGGGGGGGAGAAGGGGGGCGGCTCCTAAACACTTTGTCAGCGGGTCGTGCGGGACGGCGAGCGCAGGCTGGCGGGTCAGAGGGCGCGGAGGCAGCGCGGTGGCAGAGCAAGAGAAGGAGGAGGAGTAGGCGGGGGAGGGCCGGGCCCGCGGGGCGCCCCGTTCCGGGGCGGGGTGTGCGCGGCGGCGCAGGGCGGGGCCCGCGCGGGTGGCGGCGCGGCGCGGCAGCCCGCGAGCAGCGCGTCCCGGTACCTCCTCCGCCCCGGCACCGCTGCGCCCGTACCCGCGGAGGCTCCGCACCGCTCCGCTCCATGGCCCGGCGCACCGCTTGCCGCCCGCCGCCACCCAGGTGGGTGCCTGGTAGTGAGGGGGGTGAGGTGAGGGGAGGGCGGCCCGTTCCGAACTGGCGGAAAGAGCCCAGCGATGCTGCAGCCTCGGCGGTCCTGGCTCCTCCCGGCCGGTCCCGCCGTGTCCCTCAGCGCGACGGCGTGTGAGGGGAGGGAGGTACCGTCTGCGCGCTCCACAACTCGCGGAAGGGTTTCAAAGTGGTGCGTGTCTGGGCGGGGGGTTTGTTCTGACAGTTGGGGTGCGCGGAGCTGCCCGGGCAGTTCCAGAAGAGCCGGGAAGGAGGGAAAGTGCCCAGAGCCGGTAAACAGACTCGGTCAGGTTTAAATGTCAGGAGCCGGGATTTGCTGAATGGATTCGCCAGTCAGTTTACCAAGGGGGAAATTGAAGTGAGTGAGCTTTGTTTTTGACGTTGACTCGTGTTATGAACCCCAGTGAAATCAGTGTAACGGGATCTAAATGGAGCTGAGTGAAGTGTCAATATTTCGGTGCAAAAGAGATGGTTTTTCGAGGGTGATGGGGAGGAGGGAACCCTTAGGAAGTGGGTGGTAAGTTTGGAGCAAAGTGCATATACACTCTTCCTCTTTGGAATTAACTCCTTCAAAGCCAGCTTGTTCTGCAAAACACTGAGGGTTTCGACTTGTCCTTGTGCCGGTGGTAGGGAAAAGCCACTCGACAGCACGACACAGCCGTCTCGGGACATGTGCCGGCGTTCGAGGCGCTACCATTTCGTATTTTTAAATAAAAACAAGTTTGGTGGCAGGAAAAGTGAATCATTCAGGGTGACTAAGATCTGTTTATGAAAACGAAATGGTTGGATTTACTCTAACAGCGAGTGTTGAATCGCTAACTACAATAAATCGCTGAAGTTTATTTCTAATAAAAAGTGACTTACGCAGGCTAGTTTGCCTTTTTATAAATAAACTGAAATGTTAAAGTCTTTTTCGTTTGGATAGGAGCTAATTTTCATGCCTGATGCTCCCGGGCCCGATCCTGGAATGACTTGTGCATGTGCAATAGCTATAATAGGAGAGGAGCCGCTCTCCCTCTCTCTCCCGCGAAGCAATGAGCGCTCTGCCTGCTAAATTAGTATTTGCTGGATCGGGCCCTTCGTAATTATGTTTAAAGTGCTAAGCTTTCAGGCATCTTACACATCTTTACATCAAGTTAAATATTATATTTACTTCTTTCTTTTCAAAGTCAAAGCTAAGATACGAGTTTTTTATGTGAATGTGTCATTAGAGTGTGCTTCTGTCTGGTTAAGAAATGGCTTTTGTTGATTGTATATTTATTGCAGTAGCAGCCTAGGAAGTCTCTAAAAGCAGGCGCTTTCCTCGCAGCCAGAGGAAAATCTGCTGTCAGAGGGCTTTCGGTGATGTCCTGTGACTACTTCCAAAAAATGTCATTGATAAGGCTGCAGAGATGAAACCCAAATCCTACCTAAAGAGAGTAGCTGCCTTGGCCTAGACTGTGATAGAGCCGAACTGCAAACTGATTGGTCTGACACTTTATAATCAAAGTTGATTTATTGTTCATTAGTAGTGCATTAGCCCTTTCAGGCAAGACAGTTATTTGTGTAGTGGCCTGTCAAACAAAAGACCGCTAGCACCTGTCATCTCTAAACCGTGAGATAAGCAAGCAGATATTAAGATAATGCAAATAGAAATACACTGGAATGAGGTAAAGTTCTAGCAATTTCCCTGGGAGAAATACTGTTTTATTTAACATACTCTTGTTTTTAGCCTATGGGGGAATTGGGCTGCAGAGCGAAGGGGTTCCCCTACACCAGGACCATGGGGAGGAGAAGGCGTTAGGGATGAGCTGGGTGTGCGTGGCGAGTGGTTCGGAGCACCTCGGAGGTGAGGAGGCAGCTGGGGTGGATAACGAACTGGGAAAAGCCAGTCACTGGTATAGAAGATGGGAATGCTGTTTTGTAGCCTTAATTTAATTTTGTTTGATTTTGGTTTTAGCATGAGAGAAGGATCGAGGCACTGTTCATGTTTTGTCCCCAGCTCCTTCCTCCTCTTCGCAATGGGCAGATGTCATGAAATGATGCTCTTACTGGCAGGGGTTAATTATATGAAAACTTGATGACATCACGGCAGAGCTGTGAGAATGTCAAAATACATCTGCTGCCATATTCAGACATATTGCTCTCCCTCCTCTCCCCCTATATCAGCTGCCCTCCCCTTCTCCAAAGGGAATGATCTCATGACATAAAACAGAAAACAACACAAGTGTCAAAAGAAAACAAAATTAGTGAACTTTTGTCTGCCACCATAGAAACGAGGATTAACTTATGTTATTCCAGAGCATGGAATGGAGACTATCTGCATGAGGATATATAGTGTATTGTCTTCTGTGAATTTTCATTTGACAGGGATTTTGGAGGCTGTGATCTTAATTAAATCTCAACTGACTCAAATAATGCATCTAAAGGCATGCAGTGTTGCGTAACCTTGCTGAGTTGGTAAACCATAAATCATCAGAAAGCTTATGATAGGAAGGGCTGCTTTGAAAATTTTTTTTGTTTGCTACAGTTGTTTTTTTTTTTTTTTTTTTTTTCCTGGTCTTGTTTAACTTACACTTTACTGTGCTCTACCACCATGCCCTCCCTTCTTTAACCAATGTAATTTTTGCTTTAAAAAAAAAAAATATATACACATATATATATATTCTAAGCTCTGAGACATGCTCTGACCAGTCACTCAGCTGAGCTAAAGACAAGTCATAAATCTAATGGGATTGACAGGGACGAAATGAAATCCCAGCGATGCCTTTCTGGGGATCTCGCTGCTCAGAGGAAGGTGTGGGTGCCTCACGTTTTTCTCCAGCTGGATGAGCCTGCTCCACGTTTTAAAAGTCTTAACTCTCAGCCCCACGCTGAAATTTATGCTGAGGCGTAAATAGTTATCAGACAGCACCGTGGAGTCGTAACGTGTCGCCCCTGGGTTGTAATGGGTCACAGATGGATTATTGCATTAATGGACGGTGGGCTTTGACGTCTGCGCCAGTGGAGTTGATTTGAGTTGCGTGTGAGGAAGAAGAGGGTTGCAACAGTTGTGTGGAGAAGAGTAAAGGGGATTTTTAGGCATTGAAAGTGATGTAGGGCAGTCAGAGTGATTTCTTATGCAGTGTTTTAACCTGGCAGTGCTTGAGCACTGATATTGCTTGAGAGTCATGTTGTTTTAATGATACAAATTAGTATTTCTGTGTGAAATGCTTTGCTTTCTCTATTTGTGATTGCATGCCCTGGGCAGCTGAAGGAAAGGTAAGGGGAGAAGGATATATTTTTTTTTTTTTGCATTCAGAAGTTTAAGGACTTGCAAAGCTCTTGTGCTTTCTTGCTCTGTATTTTGTAGTTGTTTTAGAGCTGCTTTAAACAAACCTAAGCTGGAAGGATGCAGCACTTGGATTTACTTTATGAAAATGTTTCTCGGTAGCAGGATCACTTACTGGTGTTGTTTTCTCCCCTCTCTGCTAGGGAAAAGTGGTAGCAGGGGTAGCTGTATCAACACCTGCAAAACTAGATTGTGGGAAAGTCCTGACACCATAAGCTAAATTTGTTATTGTTTGGTGAAAGGCTTGGCTGGTTTTAAGCAGTTTGTTTGTTTTATTGAAAGCAGAACTGCATTACTGGAAACTACTTTGCTGTAGTTTGTAGTTAAAATGTCCTGTACTGTTTTGTTTTTCTAAGGTGCTTACTTGCTCAGCTTCTCTTTCCAGTTATAAGGAAGGGGAAAAAATACATCATGCACTCATCTGCAGATCTAACGTGACCGTGTAGGGATTGGGGAGAGAAGTAGCACTGGCAAATATCTCTTCCTCAGCCTTTTTTTTTGGCATTTTCTTTTTTCTCTTCCCCTTTTTTTTTTTTTCTTTTTAACCTTTCCAGCACAGTTTCCTCTACTAGCAGGAGGATCTGTAGTTTGTACTGAAGTAGAATGAATGTTAGAAAACCCAGACTGAATATTGAACAAATAAGTGGAATTGCGAATTGTTGTGTGCACTGATTTTGGATGGATTTGCCTTCATTGATTAGGTAAGATGCTCTGTTATTTGGGAGGGACAACACCCCCTCCTCCCCAAACTGACAACGGGTTTTAATTTTTAAGCTTTATCTTGCCCTTAAATCTGAAACATCATTGTTCAAATAACTGAGAACAAGGTAAACCAACAACATCAAAAAGGTCGGCTTCTGTGATTTCTCAAGGGCTTGTTATTTTGTACTTTCCAATTCTATTTGATGTCTTGACAAAACAAGATGACACAAGGGAGAATACATTAAATTTTGATTTTCATCTAACCTGTTACAGTAGTGGCAGCTTAATTTCTTTTACTTTTTACCGAGGACGGCTCTTTGCACAATTACTCTAATTGCCACGCCACTTTATGAGAAGGTTTCTTTACGGGTTTCCCATTTGCCTTGATTTTGTGAGGCGTTTTTTTGAACGTGCTTTGACCTTTAACACGGCGAGCTTGCTGGTTGGAGTGTGTCTTCATTAGAAGTAAATCAGTGAATGGCAAGATTGTCAAAGAAGCAACTGATGTTTTCTCATTAGAATCTAATTTGCACCGTTGTGCTTAGCTGTGATGTTCAGCTGTAGGTGTCTGCCGTAGGTGTGAAAAACTGCACATTTTAAGCAAATAAAGTTTACAACTGTTGTAAAGGCTACAATTGCAACCGGAGTAGCGAAGCCTCACGCAGTGTTTAAGCAGGGCTCTGTTTTGTTTGGGGAAATAAATAGCAGGGTTTAACCAGGTGAATATTTTTCTAGAGCTCACTAATTTTTTCATCTGACCAGGACAATGTATGTCTTGTCAGACACCCCAAGTTTGAAGAGCAGGCAGCTGCGCGTTCGACTCTGGCTGGAGAAAATACCCAGGGAGTGGAGAGAGGGCTCATCCTTCCCTGGAAATCTCTGTCGGGAGTTGCAGTTCTTAATCATCTGCCATAGGGGAAAACAAACAAACAGAAAAAAGTCCCTCTGTATAACACTTCCTTTTTGCCCACATGAAATCCGAGGCGTATTAAATGTTGCCGGTTCAATCACGGTCTTTTATTATTTAATTAAGCTCTCCTTAATGTATTAATGAATTAATACACAAATGTGAGGAGTGTGACATGATGGTGGTTCCCAGTATATTAAGGGTGTTTGGGGGAGAGAGGGTTTCAAGGGGTTTTCAAGGGCTTTAGGGGTATTTTGGATGTTTCTAAGCAGGATTGCTTTTGGTTTATTTGAGGCTTTTTTGGCAGAATATGTTGATCTAACATTTCCTTTCCTAAACTCTGGAAAAAAAATACAGATTATTTTTTTTTAATATCTGAGTCATTATAAAATATCACCGCTGTTTAGAACCATGTACAGCAGGTTATAATTTTTCCATTCATGTTGGATCAGGAAACAAAACTGGTAACTTTTTAAAATGTGAAAAACGATTATGATAATCTCAAGGTTGAAATCTCGGTTTATTAAATGATTATTTGGTTGTGTGTGTTCCGGTTTAGTCTCTATTTGACAAATGTTAGATGTAGAAAGGATTTAATTTATGTAAACTTTATATTTTTATGCAAATTAAATGAGTATTTATTATAGCAGAAACAATTATCCTGGCACTTAGTGAGAAACCTGGTATGCATGAGAAGTGGTAGATAAGATCAGATGTTTCATTCTGTAAACAAATATGAAAATATTCCCGTTTTTCCTCAGCTAAAAGAGAATACAGAAGACAGCAGACATCCTGACATGCCGGGGAGTGTCAGCATAGCCCCTCGTGCTGCCTTCCGTGGGTCAGAGGGAGATCTTCCCTCCCGATAAAATATAATAAACAAAATTATAATAATAAAATGCTAATTTAATTTTAAAGAGGGTTCCCCCCCCGCTCTCTTTTAACAGGGAGTTGTATTGTTACAGAGAGAACAGTTATGCTAATGACAGACTACTTAGCTGATTTTACATTAATATAATAAACATTACCTGTCTTAATGTGTTGTACTGTATTATGGCAAAATAACTAATTCTAAAAGTGAGATTCCATTTTGCATAATGAAACAGCATTGCAGTTCCTGCCTGAATAACTCTAACAGCGGCATTTTTTGGTTGTTGTTATTTTGGAGGGTGAGCTGTTATGTCGGAAATGTTGTAGTCTTGGGATGGAAGCAGGTCCTGCTTTCAGCACTTCTTATTTTGCTGGGCTCTGCTCTGGCTTGTGGCTTTTCTGCTTGCCAGGGTATCAGTGGTTTATCTTCTCCTGTGGCATGAGCAAAGCTGTTTTGCATTGTTTCGGCTGAGATTTTTTACATTTCAGATGTATTGCACGTAATAGCTTTCTAATAAGACAGCTCCAGTTAATTGTTTGGTTTTGCCTAGCTATATCTATTTTTATTTGTAGCCCAATATTTTTTAACTGTTCCTCAGCTACTTGCTCTTTCTGTGTTCAGCTATGTTTTGCTCCGTTTAACTTTTATCACCAAATCTTTAACCAAAGAATTACTGTTGGAAAATCCAAGGTGCCTGATACGAGGTCTTACTGAAATCCAGTTCCAACATACATCGCAGCAGAAAAGGATTTTCTGGCAGAGTTATTCTTTATGAATTAAGGAAATCCTCTCCATCTTCCATGCATGCCTGCTAACAGTTAACAGGACCACAACCGTATCCAACACCGAAGGCACATTGTGTGAAAATGGCATTCATTATTTTTTTTTTTTCCTCACTTCATACAAGATTAAACTACTTGAAATTATTTAGCTAGTATTTAATTATATTAATATCACTGAGAATGGGGGAATGGAGATGATTAAATAGGACTAAATCATTTTCATCCCCGTGACCCTTGTCTGGGTTGTGTGGGGAGTGACAAATGCATCCCTGCTCTAAGTCTGTTGTGAAGTTAAAGGTGAACTTGGCCCAAGTTTGTGGAAGTTTTCCTTGGTCTGTCTTGCCAAAACGCGGCGTGTTTGCAGAGCTTGAGACTGGGGGGAACGGGAGGGCTTTGGGGGATCCAGAGAAACAGCAGGCAAAACCCTGGGAGAAATAGTGTCTGAAAACAATTGTGAGTATTAAAGACATTTTTTGCCGTTGATGGTATTAGCATGTCAGCAGGTCTCTACTAGTACAGCTCCGAAAGCCAAATTGCAGCTGTATTTTTACCTTTGCTGCCAGATTTACGTGCAGCTGGGTATCTACCACGCCCTATTGTTATCAGTCAACAATACCAAAAGTAGTTCATTAATCATATCAATAACAACAATCGTGTTTCATGTGGAAAATAGAAATAAACAACTTGAGGGGAGGAAAAAAAAAAAAGAAAAGATTGATTTCTGCTCTGCATGCTAACTTAGCATTCTTTAAATATATCTGCCAGTAGTTTAATTTGAACTTCAACTCCCTGAAGGCAGTAAGGCAGAATTATTTTAGTTCTTCATAAACTGCCTTCTGTGATTCATTGTTAACTCATAAAACACGCTCATTTTCATGTACTTAAACAGTTAAGCCATTTTTAAAGTTGGTTTGTAATTTTTTTTGGCAACACATTTAAGTTGGCATCTGAGAGATAGAAATCTAAAATTAATTTATAGCCCTGAGTTTAGTTTTCGTTTACTATCGGACAAAATATCAGAAATAAATATTTTTTATCTAACGTAATGTAAAGTATATTGCACAGTATCTAAAATAAAGTTTAGTTTTGTCTGAATACACTCAAAAAGGGACCCATAAATATTAGAGAGCTGTAGTTAAGAACTTACATGACTGTTTTAAATACTATTGATTTAAACCACTGGCTAGATTTTATGAATCAAAGTGTAATTTCCAAGCTTTGGCTATATTTCTCATCGCTAAAGCACTCTCTCTTGTGTGCCTTTAGCAGCTTTCCAGACATTCAACACGGGATTAAATGATAGTAGTTACAATGATCAATAGGTTAAGACCGGTACAATCACTCTTACCGCTAATGACCTCGGTAGTAATGGGTAATAAAGTGTGGGCTATAATAGCCTATTGCTGGTGCTGCATGCCCTTTGATTCCTAGTATTACCAGGGACTAGCTACATGAAAAAGTTGGACGTTGGGAGTTAAGAGAGTGGATATATAGGCCATCATTCTTAACTGTTTAACATCCTCAAACCATACATGTGTCCGGGGCACGCGTGTCGTTTTTAACACGGTCGTTTCTGGTTCGTTTGAATTTTGTTGGTAACAGGTTTCCCGTCAGTTGCATTCGTGATAAGCTGAAGTACAAATTTGGGTTAAATGTGGCTGTTGGATGTGTTTTATAAATGGAAGGTAGGACCTTCTTTAGAAGCACAGATGTGGTGTGAAAATGTGGTTTCAGATGGTAAAATGAAGTTGAACGGATCAATGCAGACTTGTACTTCTAGGTATGCCATATATATATATATATATATATATAAAGTATTATTTTTTTTTCCTTGCTGGTTAAGTGATTCTGTCCTAGCAAAGAGTGTGCAGCTAGGAGATTCTTCACCGGAAGGTACATGGCCAGTTTTCAAAGGTAGGGCTAAATCCTTAGATTTATCCCAAGATAAACGTGCAAAAAAGCCATGGAAGTGGCTGGGAGTTGTCTCTGCATAGCTGACGGCAGAATGCGGCCCTTCGTATTAATCACTGATGTGTAGGGTTTACAGCACCCCACCCTATTCCTGTCTGTATCCCTGCTTGTCGTCATAAATCTGACTGAAGAGTATTTGTGTTGTCTGTCTTCCAAGAAGGGCACCGAAAACATACTTAAACATGCTTCCTCTCCTGTTTGCTCAGTCCAACTTCAATGAAAGGCAGTACAAACCCGAGGGTAAAGTAAACTCCTGGGGATGGGAATAATGAAGGTGAGTCACGCTTCGGGGCGAAGATAGTGACGGCAGTATTTAATGAAATAATTTTCTACTCCCAGAAAAGTTTTTAAAAGACCACAGGTTAAGATATTCTGAATTAATGGGGTTACCCATCCTGATGATTCAGTGTCCACAGAGCTGGTCCTGCGTGGCGAGGCGGTGGCACATCGCAGTGGCTGGCTGCTGACTTTCCCATAGGTACGGGCAAGTGATGCCGGCCACGGGAGAACGGCCGCTGGCTTGGGTGGGTCTGGCACTTGACCTGTAATTAAATCTCCATTTGCCTGCGTTCACACCTGCCTGGACCACATCAGCTACGTGAGGAGGACCTCGCCGTGCTTGCATCACTGGGATGTCGGAGGCACGCAAGGCTTTGCTCAGACTAACGTTTCCAAGGCAGAGTGTCTGGCCCTGGCACACAGCGTGTACACAACAACACGGGGGGGATGTGCTGTGTTACATGCATCTGACCTTCAGGAACCATTTTTAGTTCATCAAAATTAGTGATGCTGAGAAATCAGGACATCAGTGCATAATGACTGTGAAATTAGGAATGAGAGCTTGCTATGCAAATGACAGGACAAATCATGTGAAAAAGTCAAGATAAACTGCATATTAAGACATTATGTTACATAAAATTAATACTGCATTTCTCTCTTGCTTACTACTACACTGGAAGATTATTTTTTTTTTAAACTCCTTTATCTTCTGATCAGCTATTGTCTGCTGGTTTTTTTAAAAAGTGGTGCACAGAAAAAGTGCTAAACATATTATTACCTTTTATTGTAATACATGAGATGACAGGAGATCCTTTTTAGCAAAGTATATCCTTTACTGCTTTTAGTTTTGTGCTGTCATGTATTTGATTTGAAACTATAGAAAAGTAAGGTGCTTAAATATTACTGTTAAACCTCATATGGGTTTTGTCTTTTCCTCTATTGTTGTTTTTTTTTTTCTCCTTTTCTTTTCCTTTTTTTGGGGTGGAGGGTAGAGGGGTGGGTTTCTAGGGAAATAGTCTTCTTGCATTACTAGGACTGACAAAATGGTTCTCATGTAGTCTGCAAATTAAACACAAGTGCAGTGATTATTTTGAATAGCTAAATTACATTCTAGAAAGCTTGCAGAATTCATAGCATTGTCATTAGGTATCCGCTTGAATACAATTTGTGTAACCTTGGCCAAGACAGCCTGTCATTTTAATGTCAGTGTTTTATCTGAACAAGACATCATCCTTTCAGATACAGTGTACAGGTTCCTTGCAAAGATGCCCGTGCAGAAACGTGTTAACAGTTGCAAATATGAAATGCTATCAAGTTCATCACTGTAGCTGTTTGTCACTGAAATGTCATGGAAAGCGGCTTTTAATGGTATCTCACATAATATGAAAGAATTGAAGACATCTGTATGCTGGGTGAATATGGAATGGTAAAGACATCGTGGTAGGGCCTTTCTGTTAAAATTGCATAGGAGTCTAGTGCTGTTATTCACATCACTGAGCCTTCCTTCAATTTCCTTAAAAACCTGTCGTAATAGGGTCTAGATCCCATCAGCGCGGGATACTCGGCTGCTGGATTTCTGTATGGAAGGCAAGGGCTTTTTGGGAGGGAAAGGACCCAGTTGATGATTTCTAGTAAAAATAAATAAATCTGAACAGGGCTTACCATATTGCTTGCTTTAAAGAATTCGCATCACAATTCTGTTTTGCAAAAAGACAGTTTGGTCCCCAGGAAAATGTGGTGGTCGGTACCTCTGTGCCCGCCGCGGTGAGCTGTGAGGGCTCTGCCGCCTTCAGCACCCGCGATGCCAGGCGTGGGCTCTCCCAGCGCGGGGATGGAGCTGCGGCGATGTGCTCTGACCCCCTCTTTGCTCTCCTCTCACACTTCAGGTTCCAGTGTCGGTGGCTATGATGACACCTCAAGTGATCACTCCCCAGCAAATGCAGCAGATCCTCCAGCAACAAGTGCTAACTCCCCAGCAACTCCAAGTCCTGCTCCAACAGCAGCAGGCACTCATGCTTCAACAGGTAATTGTTTCCTTAACAATTCTATAGGTACCAGAGGGCTTCATCTCCCTAAATGTTCCTGAGGGAAGAAGCTGCCCACATCGCTGGTCCGTACCACAGAGCAGCTGTGCTCTGAGATGAGCTGACTGCTCTTTTGTTTTTAATTCTAGAAATAGCTACTGGAAACAAATCCAGGGAGCAGTGCTAGGAGTGTTTCCAAGATCAGCTAAATAATACAGATGCATATTTAAGTGTCAGGACTTCGGCAGATGTCCCTGTTGCTTTTGCCTCCCTCCCCCAGAAAGCATGGTGTGCCCTGACTAATAGGAATAAACGAGGTAGTAGGGCGATACTTCCTATTTTAAACCTCGTTATATCCATCTGGAACCGTAAAGGACTATGGAAACGATGACAATAAAAGTGAAGAGGTTCAGAAGCTGATTTCAGCCAACGTCTGCCGTGCGGTGGATCAGTGTTTCTCACTTCCCATGGTCCTTTTTCAGCTGAAAGCTGGCCACTGACAAACCTCAACGCTCTGTTATCGAGGGTACGGCACAGCGGGGGCTCACGAATCGTGGGCAGGAGTCAGCATCCGCCCCAGCCCAGGACCTTGTGTGCTCCCTCCTGGCTGCCACACTCCCCCCTGCCCACGCTGGAGTGCTGCCTGCACAGCACACATCTGGGGAGCGGGGAGGAGGAGAGTGTTTCCCAGGATGTCTGTGCATGTATTGAACAACACTTAATACAGTCAAACCCTATCATTTAGAAAGCATGTGTGTTTCACAACAGAGATTCGCCAGGCTCTCTCAGCAAGGGCATTTTGGCTTTGTTGTTACAATCAAAGGTCATTCCTTGCCTTATTTTAATTAGTTTGTGTAGAAAATGGTATGTTTTTCATCAGTTCATTTTGGAGATTACTTTTCAAACGATAATGCCAAGAATAGTCAGTGTGCACTGAATTTATTGTCGAGTTTCAAACTAAAGGTCAGACCATTACAGATAAAAGGATGCTATTTTTCAAATCACAGTTTGTGTATTACACCAAAAGGGACACTGAATTGGCTCTCCACTTTGTTACTTACCCTCTTTCCTTTTCTTTGTAGCAGCAGCTTCAAGAGTTTTATAAGAAACAACAGGAACAGTTGCAGCTTCAACTTTTACAGCAACAACATGCTGGAAAACAGCCTAAAGAGGTACAGACAATACCCATTTTACTTTCAAACCACAGATCCCCAGGGACTGTCTAGTGGCTATTAAACTGTCATTCATCTTATAAATGATTGCACAACTGAACTGACTCTATCAGGTCTCAGCTTTCAGATTTAGAGTTATTGTCCTGTTTTCGCCTGTATTTTCCTGTGCTTTCCATTTGCTTGCTGCCACATATTTTATAGCGGGGGACCATGCCTTGATGTTTGGTATGAGTACTGGAGCAAGCCTCTAGACTTGTATCTTGGGAGAGTGCTTTTGGAAGTTAGTTATGTTGTAAAGGGGAGGGGGCAAGGCAGCAGGCCCAGATGTGGTGCAGTCCTCTCTAAACAGTGCAGAATGCCGAGGGGCCTTGAGTTTGGGCTTGCAGTTTCTAGTCGGAGGGGTTCTGGTTGTACGTTCCTCACAGCGTGTGCTTAGCAGGATGGACCTCACCAGAGCAGCACCGGTGGTGACATTGGGAAGTGAGGTCCAGGGCGCACAGGTAGTGTGGGAACGCTGCCCGTTCGCAGCATGGTGGCAGGAGATCTCGCTCTGATGCCACCACGGTCCATGGCAGGAACGGGACAGGCCAGGGTGGTTTCTGTCCGTCCTCTAAATACACTTTCCTTTCAAAATACTTCTCACGTTCTAAACTTTGTTTATTGATTTTAATGCAGTTAAATTTAATTTTGCTGTAATTATGTTTATTTTTAAGACACTGAGTTCACCCCTCTAGTCACAAGAAGTTTGAGACTCTCATATTTAATCTGCCATCAGTGCTGGCTTGGGTAGATCCTAGAAAGCTGCCTCTTGGCACGAGATGCTGTGTGATGTCCTGCGATAGCGGCAGCGCTTGTGCGTCGCTTTGCAAGTGGCGCTGCTCGAAGCACGCACCAATTTCCTACCCCCGCCCCACCCCCCCCGAAATTTCGGCAAATCGTGCCACCTGTGCCAAGTTTCAACCCAGAGTGAATTTTTCCAGCTGAGTTATAAACCCCTGAAAATAGGGGGGTTTATAATGGAAACGCTGACACAACCTTAACCATAGCGCGCTTACGGGCGCCACTATAATAAAAAGGGAACAGATTAAAAAGTGTCTAAAATGTAAATCTAAAGGACTAACAGTAATTAAAATGGAAATGGCACAGGGAGGGAAGGCATGTAATTGTGAGATATCACTGTGCAGAATGCTCTCAGCTTTGTTTTGCTGGCTGTTTTTCTAATTCAGTAGGGCTTACTCATCAGTGGCAGTTCAATGCGCGTTAATGACTCTGGGATGCAGGCATCACTCTGGACAAAGAAATGATTATTGTGCGGTCAAAAGAAGTTCAAAGACAAGAAGGGAATTTCAGTTTTTTCCTTAGAGATCCACATTCAAGAGCATATAAATTAAGCCAAATGTTAAAAACCACAGTCTGAAAGCTGACTTCAAAGTCACAACTCTCTAATTAATGAACTGCGAGCTTCAGTTTGGACAAGTCGTGGTTTGATGCGCCCATAAATCAACATGACAGGTCTGTTTCACAGTCTCAGACAGCGCTTGTCATTGAGTCACATCAGATGTAAACACAGCAGAAAAAAAAGGGAATATGAAGGAGGTGCAATTGATCAACAGAATTGGTAAAAACCCACTTTTGAAACGCATTATGCATGATCACAGGAAATGGCGATAGCCTCAAGAGGCTTTCTCCTTCTGCTGTTGCTTTTTTGAATCAGATTTCTAACAGCCTTCAAAAGGGAGAATAAGAATTATGGAGCTTCTCCCCTGTGGCTGGCAGGCAATAACCCCCTGTTGTTATTTTGTGCTTCTTTCTTTTCAAAGGCGTCAAAATTTAGTTTTTTAAAGATCTTTAACTCTATATTTGAAGACAAACAATAAAGGGCTGCCACTGTCATTCTTATCAGTTACCAGGGATTGTATTTTTTCTTTCTGTTGCCACTTCTTATTAACCTCTTATTTGGTCTATTAGACATAGTTTTGAATGCAAGCCTGCATGCTGGGAGAACATGAAAGTTCAGATGAGCTCAGAGGGCAGATAAAGAAATTTGAAGGGGAAAGTTACACAGCAGAATGAACGATAAAAGTTAACTCTTCTAAATTGCTGTTGTCAGACAGGAGAGCATCTCAGACACAAAGATGAGGGCTTGGAGCTTAAAGAAAAAAATACTTTGTGTTAAAAAAGACGAGAAAGGAAGTTAGACAATGTGATGGCATTTCAATATCTAACACACTGATTTACTGTGGTCACACTTCTGATATTACACTATCGAAAGCAACAATAAGAAAGGACTCCTTCCTGTTTCCAAGAAGAGCATTTTAACACGATAGCTGTGAAGAGAACAAGGCACCCAAGTCTCTCCAGCTTTTTCTAGGGTTTTGGGGGGACCTTTTTGCTGATGGTTTTAGTCAAGGCCCGTTTCAACGATGCATTTCATCCCGCAGGTTTGTTCAGTTCCATTTTTCCTGCCTTAAGGAGGTTATTCCTGCTAAATTAGCATGCAAGTAGTGGTCTTTTTTTTTTCTTTGTTTTTTTTTCTTTTCTTTTCTTTCCCCATCTCATACTACAAACTGGCGGTCGGGTCGCATGGCAAGCAGTGCCGTGGTGGGGACCAGCCGCTGCCGTGCTAACGAGGGCCCGGTTTGTACCTTGACAGATGGAACAAGTGTATTCATGTACTGCATCCCCCAAGTCATTTTGTTAGCTCCTTGTCCTATTGTACCATCATGAAAGAAGAAAATACACAACAAATCTCCCAAGCCCTGCTGGTGAAAGGGATCCGACCCCCAGGCAGGGTAACAGACGGACCCCAGTAAGGTTTCTGGTGGGTTTTACTGGAGGGCTCCTCGGGGTAGGAGAGGGTGAGCACTGCACTGTGCCCAGTAGCACGAGCAAGAGGCACTGAGGGGAGATCTCAGCCCTGCACCCATGGGGCTGCCCTCCCCCCCTGCAAATTTGGGTCTCCCCAAGGCGAGGGGGCCTTTAGGGAAGGATCCCGCTTGGTGCCGTGACGCTGGGTGAAGCGGGTTGTTTCCAAACGGGGCCGTCTGTCCTGTGGCAGTTGTGACAGTTTATGTTAGGCAGTAGGGAGTAACCTAAGAAAGGAAAACAGACCTTTGACAGAAGCTTTAGGGAGGGGATCAAAAATGCAAGTTTTATCAGGATATTTCAGCATTTTAACACTGACTACTGACCTGACAACAGGACTGCACTGAGACCTTTTTTGTATGCATTCAATTGTGAGAAGTAAACAAACTGCCTTGTATCCTGTGTTTGGTAACTGGGTGGGGAGCGCAGTTTGGCAACGTGTCTTGCTTTTAAATTCTTTCTTGGACAATGGGTCTTGTATACTTTTATATCCTGGCTTTTCAAAGTAGAGAGTGTTCAAGAGTTTTTCTTAGGATAGCTCAGAGACAACCAAGTGGGCATCAGTCAATTTATATAAAGGGCCTTTTTTTAAAAAAAAAAACCAAAAACCAACTCCCCCAAAAAAGTTAACTTTACACTCAGATGGCAAGTAGGTAAAACACAGCTTACTGTAACTGGATTTTTCTGTAATGCCCTTTCTTTTATATATATACAAGGAATATCTATTTAGATAATGAGTATTTATGGAGGCAAAAAATTACTTCAGCTCTTAATATAACTGTTGCTGGGGCTTGCATTCATCTGATGCTGTTGCAGATAGTTGCAACAACTGGATCTGTCTGAGCGAGCTCTTGTAAAGGAATGACAGCTCTCCCAGTTTCAGAGTATCTAAACACCTATTTGTTTAATTGTGTTCTCAAAGTCCTAGATTTTCTTTGGAAAGAGGATAAATTAACTTTCCTCTTAGGCCAGTTGTGGGTATGCAGCTGGGTGGAGTATTAAGGTTGATGGGGCATGGTGGTACCAGAAGATGGGGGCCAAACCTCTTGCTGGTGTCCATCAGTCCTGCTCCTGCTGCTCCAGTGGATTTTTTGTATTTTCCTTGCTTGACACCAGCAGGGAATGGGGCCAGTGATCCTCTGGCTCGGTGTCAAGGAAGGGCGACAAAAAGCTTGGGATCTGGCTGGGGTTTGTTTGTCAAAGTCCGCAGTTTTGTAAGAGTTAATTTTCTTTCCGTAATTGTTAGCTGTAATGTGTATAAGACCTCCACCTTGATATGATTCCTAGCAGATTAGGGATATTAGATAATTTCCTTCTATTTATTGTACTACTGCACTGTATTATCTTTCTATCACTCAGATAATTACTAAGGAAATCTACATTAATTTTTTTTGGCTAGCACAAGGAACTGCTAAACACTGGCATGATGTATTGATGTTTTACACAACAAAAGTTTTCCTCCTGTCATTGTACAATAAATAAAAAGATATTTATCAAAATGCAAAGCCTTTCATGGATTTTAAAGAACAAAGCAAATAAAATACAAGATGAGCATGGAAGGAAAACCTAGAGGCTTCCTTAACTGAACAAAATTAAGGACTCTGAAGCCTGGAGTACTGTACATATTAAACACTCACATTCAAGTAAGATGTTGTTTGCTAAATTATGAATGTGTGTAATTAAAATCTAGTGGCTGTTTCTATGAAAGATTTACAATGTTATTTCATCGTTTGTCATGGCTAATTAACAATATTAGATGAAGTTTTTCTTCTTCAAAGGTCTGATTTTTTCTCATTTATTTATGTCAGAAGTGATAAACAGAGTAGTTAAAAGCTTCTCTGGGTACAGTAGTGAGGAAAGCAACATGTTCTTTTACACCTCGAAGGTTCAGGGTTCGCATCCCTGTGGAGTAAAGCAACTCCATCTTCTTTCTAGTGAGAATAATTAAAAATTTCAAAGTGCAGAAGTAGCAGCCTTAAATACAGCACAGAATAATTCCGAACATAACAGAAAGTATTGTGGGGCTTGATGGATGAATAAGAGAGAGTAAGTATAAAATACCAGAAACTAAGCCAGTCATATTGCCTTAATAGTTGAGACAACCCTTGCATGAGCAAAGAGAGCACAGCACAGGATTGTTTTTCATTACATCTAAGTGTGATGGGGTCGTGTGGTGCGTTTCTCACACTGTACATGTTCTTTGCCTCAAAAGAATTACCCAGGACTTTAACAGCTGCCAGCAGCATTTGCTTTACCCACCACTGAACTGCAGCCATGTCTGGGGTAAAAGACAGCCACGTGGACCAGGGTGACACGGTAGTGTGGACCAAGAAATGCTGCATACATTTTTAATTGTGATGGCAGGAGGGATTTAGGTAGGGTGAAAGTAATCGCTGGAGGTGGGGATCGACTGCAGCCCTGCAGTTAGCTGTAGCACCTAAGTGTGCTTTGGGGTCTTTGATGTGGGGTGGTGGGCTCGCTAGCTTGCCTTGATACTGGCTGACTGCGATCAGAAGTCGAAGTGTGTTGAGACAAGGAGCCCTGTAAATCCTTTGCTCTGTATTGACAAATGTGCATTTTTTTTTTATTATTTTTTTTTCTTTTCCAGCCCCAGCAACAGCAGGTGGCTACGCAGCAGTTGGCCTTTCAACAGCAACTCTTACAGATGCAGCAGTTGCAACAGCAGCACCTCCTGTCTCTGCAGCGTCAGGGGCTGCTAACGATCCAGCCTGGCCAGCCTACTCTGCCTTTGCAACCCCTTGCACAAGGTAGGTGAGGGGTTTGGGAGCTGCCGGCTCTCGGGCAAAGCGATAGCATGCATGCACACGCACATAAAATTGTCACTCAGTAAGAGAGAGAGAGAGAGAGATCTCATAGGCTTATAAAATAATAAGCACAGAAAAATCCTGACAGGCAGGGTAGGCATTATAAAGATATTTTTTGAGAAGGAGGACACTGAAATCATGGACTGCTCTGGCTAGCAGGAGGTGTGGAGTTCGGATTCAATTTGCACAGCTATAGCTGGTCTGGCGGACTCGAAGCTGCTGGTTGTACTAATCTGAGCTTGAAATCCTTTGCAGGAGGCGTCTTAATCAATTCTTGGTGCTGGATTCATGGCTAAGGATAGTGTGAGAGCAGCTTTTCCTTTTTTAATGTGTTATTTGGGCCCTTTCTGGTTCCAGCCTGGCGAGGAGCCGGGCGCAGAGGAGCTCTGATCCGCACGCTGCCGAACTGTAGAAATTTGATTGCCCTTTGCTGCAGTGAGAGGGAGAGGTGGCACTGTCTCCTCTCCATGCCTGTTTACACGGTCTTCATTTCACTGCCTGTGTGCATCATAGCTTCATTCCTCCCTCACCACTGAGGCAAATTGGGATTAACTCTGTTTAATTTTAATGGTGTTATTGACAATTAGATCCTCCTACATCTTTATTCAGTCCTGCACTTTGCAAGAAGTGACTGCTTTACCAAAAACCTTTTTTGTATATATATATTTTTTAAGATACTGATACATTGAAAGCAATGACTACTTAAATCACAATACTTTTGACTGTGACTATAACCTGGGGTTTTTATTCTCTCTTTTCCTTTTTGGCTTGAATTTATTTTTATTTTTTTTAAACTGGGTTTGTTTCCAAGCCTTGAGACTAACAGACTTCCCTGAGCTCTGGCTGCTGTGATTAAGGTAGACTGTTCAACATTGGCATGACTCAGGGAAGGCCAGGTATTTCAACCATGATGCTGGTGTTTCTGAATAATCATACCTTTTCTTTCCCTTGCTCCATAATAAATTTAAACATCAACAACTTGAGTCAGCTCAAGTTGAATAATTTGGCCTCTTTAAAGCAACCTTAGGGCTGCTACTACTTGGCTAAACCATATGGTATGTTTACATTCAGCTCTTTTTTCAGGTAAATGGACACACACACACACAAAATTGCTTCTGTTTTCACCCTCCTTTTTGTGTGTACATAGCTAGAAAAGGAGATCAGGGAGTTGGTGAATATTAACTTATATGGATAAACTGAGACAAAGTGGGAAGTGGAGTCTGCTTTGCTGTGTGGCTGGTGTGGTTTATTTAGGCTTATTTTTGCAGGCCTCATGAAGGTATTTGAGCTCCTAACTCCTGTCTTGAGAAGCTAAGCTTTTGAGGACCTGCCACCTCCCTTTGCAAGACTCAGTCTATCTTTCCAGCATCCCAAAGCTGGACACCTAGTCTAGACTAGTCCTGTGTGTGGGTCGGAGGCTGGTGCATGGGCAGGCGGTACCTGGCTGGGAGCTGCAGGATCAGGGCTGGTACTTGGTCAGGCACCATCAACCTGCAGTGTGATGGGAAGAAGGCATGAAACAAGTCCAGGAAAAAGGGCATGTAGGCGAAATGCCATTTCTGCTTGCAAAATGCTGTAATGTGCATTAATTATGCTTCAGATTTATTGTTGGAAGCATCCCAGGTTGTTCCCACACACCCACCGGACTCAAGCTTCAACCTTTCTAATTTTTCCCACAGCTCCTATACTATTAAGTTGGCTCAGTAAGGTTCATTGTATAGTACATCAGTTAAGCTGTCCAAAGGAGGGCAATTGGGCAGTGACAAGACACGCTCATGTGTAATGTGAAAGAAATGAATGTGGTGATGCATGAAGTGTAATCTGTGCGGTAACACATCGGAGACACCAGTAGGTAATTCAGCAGTCGTGGCATTGATTGATATGGTTAGCAGGGTAGTGTAACTATTAGTCCTCACCAAGAAGCGTATTTAAAACCTAAGGGGTGCCGACTTGCACGGCAGAGACAACATAAACATAAGCAGAAAGGGCTGGTTCTTGCGGGGAAATGAGCTGCGAGCGTCGGGGGTGGCTGGCGCTGGGGGCTCAGCGGCGGGAGGAACGAGTAGCTTGAGAATTCAGGCAGGTTGCAATACAGCACGATATTTTATATATTTTTTTTTTTTTATCAGAGAGATGATGGCTTAAAACTGATGTCATTATGAGGTTTAAATCAACTTTCTGCTTGCTTGAACATGGTCACCTGGGTATGGAGGTACAAGGACACAAAGAGGTTGAGCAACTCTGTTTGTCTTTGAGCCGGGGATACCTGGGGTTGGGAAATTGAGTTCTGTGAGCAGTAATCTGTCAACTGTCCCCACAACATACATTTTTTAAACCTGTGCCTACATTTTCTTTCATAATGAAGAGGACTAGTTGTCCTGAAAAATGCAATGAAGTGCCAGGGCTATAGTTTAAAATAATTGGTAATGGACACTTCTTATTTAAAAAAAAAATTACATATATCATGCCCTTTTGTTTTCAGAACAGTTTTCAAGACTGAGACAAATACTGGAAATGTGAATATAAAAAAAAAAAAAATCATCCCTCTAGTAAATGTCGCTATGAATGTGGTTAAAAGCATTTTGCTTTTATTCTTAAGTACCTGTAATAGTAATAAATGTTTCTAAGGAGAGACTGCTATAAGTGATATTTTTGTTATGTTTCAGAACTAATACATTGTTTAAAGCTGTATTTTAGTTTCATTTTAGTTCGTAGTGTTTGCCTATTGTCTTAGACAAAATAGCACATCCTTTAATGTTATATTTGTGTAAGCTTTGCTGCTTTGTATTTAGACACATCTATAATCTAGATTTTACATCTGTACATAGTAGCAATTTAAAAATAACCCGCATTTCAGCGGTGTTCTGAGTTACGAGAGCTCGATGTTTAGCATCTGCAAAATGAAACTGCAAATCACACTTCAGATCACCAGTGAGTGAAAATAATAGGACTGAGACATCTGGGTGCCTGCTTGCTCCCGCAGATTTGGCAGTTGCAGGTCTCAATCCCGTTACTGTACGTACGGAGTTGCAGCACCGGCAGTAGCGATCTCGGGTAATTGCAGCGCAGTTCTGGGAATCTGCCTTAAAATTTAGCTCTCGCTGTTAAGATGAAACTGTTAAATGGTAAATTACATAATTTATTGCCAGTGTTCATGGATCTATTTGACTTACTTTTACCATTTGTTCTATTATTTTATTTAACCATTTTGCCGGATGAGTAATGAGCACACCTTTCAGCTGCCCGGTTTGACAGGCTAGTTGGGAATTCTCTTCAGAATTATTCTAAAAGAACTAAATTTGGAGAAGGAGGAGGAAGGGTTTTTTTAAAATTTTATTTTATTAATCAAGTGATGTCAACGCTGTCATTTTTAAGCGAAGGGTTGTGTGCAGACAAGTATGACATCACAGTTAACTCTTAATTTAATGTCACCCAGCCTGAAATCCTCCTTATTATCTCCAGCATTTTTTTGGGGGGTAGTTTTTATTTTTCTTTCGATAATGTGGTATATAGTTGTTGTTAGTACTAATCTGAGTCACACTTGTATACAAAGTTAGACCAAGCCCTTTGACTTTTAGAGGATCTACATAAATATTATGTGTATATATATTTTAATGGCTGTAACACTTGCAAGCTTTTCCTTGGTGTAAAGCATTAGTAGATGCAGAAGTGACCAGGAGGAGAGGGGAAAGGGGGACAGGGAGAGGTGAGTTGGGTGCTAACCTGTCTGTTAATTAAAAACCTGCAGAAATCCAGATGAGGGAGTGGTGGGGGAAAGGGGGGGAAAAAAAAAGGGGGGGGGAGTGGAAATAAAGCACCAGTTATTCTTTCCCTATTTGCTTATTCTGGGAAATAAAAATAGGTGTCGACTCATATGGTCTCATATCAATATGTTATCATCAACAGACAAGTCTATTCACTATTGTTTCAATTGAGTAAACAGTGGTGTAAGGGTCAGCCGTGCTCCCAGGTAATTGTTAGTGCGCAGACAGTCCTGTCAAGCGTGTTAGCTAAAAATACATCCCACACTGTCACTTCGCAAGGTGTTTGAAAATAATAGCCCCCATGCAGGAAAACAGGACACAGGCTTGTGTACTGACCTTTTTCTTTGTTTAATATGCTCAGAGGTTTAATTTCAGGGGACAAGTAATAATTGAATATGTCTAATAACTAAATGCTCATTTGGGACAAAATCCATCAAAATATAATTGGCATTTGGGTCTGATGAAAGGAAAATGACGTGGCGGTACAGAAACGGATGTGTCCTAAGAATATCTGATCACTTAATGTATAAATTGAAGCCTCTTTCATAATATATATTAATTGCAGATACTTAAGGATTTTAGCATTTTTTTGTAGTGAACCGTTACCAGAGACCAACTGTTTTTGTTAAATGCTACTCTCGGAAAGGCGGGGAAGGTTATTGGTCTGTCGTGCAATAATTTACTCCTCTTTGATATGCAAACGATCCACGGTGAATATAAAAAAATCCTATCAGACTCATTTCACAGTTCTTAACCACTTAGATTCTCTGGAGTCTATCGCCTCATTAGACCAGTGCTCTCCAAAGCTAGCATAATTAAAATCTTTAACAGTTTAGCAAAGTAAAGATGTTTGGCTGATCACGTTGAGATGATTATCTATCCATTGTATTCTAAATGACAAAAATAAATTAAATTTAGACCTTGGCATTTTTTATTATGTGTTTCAAATGAATATAATGCATACTGCCTTTTCCTTTTTTTTTTTCTTTTTTTTTTTATTTCAATACCTTAGGTTTGGTGAGATACATGCCTGTGTGAGCTGCTGCTCTGCACTCAGAAAATGGCAGGTTTCCTTAGGATAGCTCCAGTGAAACAATGAACACTCATCCAAATGATGATCTGGGAGCACAGTGAGATGAGAAACCTCTTTAAAACCATACAGACACTGCCTTCTTTTATTTTTTTCCCCTGAATATTTAAGCAGTGCATCCCTACTGCTAATTTTTTCCCATGGCCTTCTCTGAAAGAGCATTGAAATAGTCGTCACTGAGAGAAACTTGGGTTATTTGATCGTGCAGCAAACACAAGCTCTATCCACGAGCATGATCTCAGCGTGAGCCTGTGTCGCGCCGACGCGCGCGCTCCCCTTCCAGCCTTCAGCCTGGCCCACTGGAGTTTCCAAAGTTTTCACTTGCTTTATTTATTGAACACAATATCCTAAGCCTGCTGTCCATTTTGGCACCATAAAAAAAAATATTTTATTTTTTATTATTATTTCTTGAAGCTTATTTTCTGTTTTCATTTTACTTTTCAATGGCTCATTAGCGTCGATCTAAGAAATGACAGTAATAATAGTGTTACTTGTATAGAAAGTTATACAGTTTTTCAGTAGACACATCCATCAATTAAGTGAGCAGTTTGAGAAACCAAAATTAATGAGAAAGATAGGTGTGTTAATGAAATAATCATAGTATAATCAATTTGACTGTTAAAATTTGAAAAGCATTTCAGGAAGACAATATGAATTCATAATTTATGTCTAAAAGTGATTAATAAAAACTGTATTTAATAACAAAGCTATTTGTCATCATTTAAAACTTAAGCACAAAATTAGTCATATTGTGGTTCGTGTTGTCATAATAATAAAGCTGAATATTTTTTTTCCTAAGACCTTCCTTTCTCACTTTCCTTAAAAAAATTAAAATAAATAATATCTAAAAAACAAATTAAATTTCTCCACCTGACTGCAGAGTAGCCCTTGGCCACCTTTGCTGTCAGCTTGCTATGAGCTCTGGGCAATTTCTGCCTGAGTCAGGACTCTGGAAATGGGCCCTCTGTAATTTTAATTACAAAAAATAATAATAATTAACATGGAATTTGGAGTGGGTGTGGGTGTCCTGTTGTGTAGACCCTTCTGCCCCCCACGCTGGATTTTGCAATACAGGTATTGCAGGTGTCACACCGGAAAATTTAGCAGAGCCACGTGGTGTTCAGTATTAGCCTTTAGTTATTAAAAAAAATAATAATATGCAAAAATACGCGCTCACACACACACAAAACTAACACTAGGCTTTGTTTACTGACTCTTTGATTTAATTACTGTTTGAAGACGGCCGAATTAGCTGTTAATTGATTTAATTATCCAATTTGTTTGTTTCAGGCATGATTCCAACAGAACTGCAGCAGCTCTGGAAGGAAGTGACAAGCTCGCACACAGCGGAGGAGGCAGCCAGCAACAACCACAGCAGCCTGGACCTGTCCACCACCTGCGTCTCCTCCTCCGCGCCGTCTAAGACCTCCTTAATCATCAACCCACACGCCTCAACTAATGGACAGCTATCGGTCCACACTCCTAAACGGGAGAGGTAGGTGCTGGTGGGGCTTCCACCCGTGAGCGTCTCGGAAGAGCGTGCTGAAACGATGGCGAAATCGTTGGGAGCGTTGGCCAACCGCCTTGGCCTGGGTTTTGTCCTCTCACGTCTTGCTCTGTCTGATTTTGGCGTGGTTGAATGGAGTCTCCACTGGGCAGAATATGCTCCTTTTGTTCAGATCTTTATGGCTTGTTAATTGGATCAATGTGGGCACAATTAGCTAATTAGAAGTGCATTGGATAAGCATATTGGGGGAAGTGTGAAGAACATAAGCTGTTTTTTTGAGTTTCCCATCACGGGTGGTGTTACTTGATGTGCTTTGGGTTTGTAGGCTGGAGGTGAGAAGAAAAAAAAATCTGTTGGTCAGTGGAGGCTGTTTTACCACCTGTTTTTCTGCCAGATTTCACTGCCCCATCTCATTTAACACGTTTGCCTTTTTTTTTCCTCTATTTACCCACTTTTACAAGACAGGATAGGCTTGAGTTCACCAGGTTTCTCTAAAACAAAATGGATTTTTTTTAAATGCTGATAAAATTAGCTAACTGGTGGTGTTTGGCTTTTAAAAGTGTGAGTTAATTTATACTTGCTAGGCTTGCATTGTTAAAGGAAATGCTTTAAATCAGGGGTTGTCTGTTGACGTGCTTCTCGGCGCGGGCTCTGCTTTATTCCAGAGGATGCTTTATTGCAGGTTTGTTTCTTTACGCCCCCAGATTTCACTGAGGTGTGTCTAACAACATAACTTTTGCTCACGGTGAGATAGACGGTCCCAGGAGCTCGGGCTGTGGGTGCTGGTGCCTGCTGCAGCCCCAGCATTGCTGCCAGCAGAGGAGGAGGAGGAGGATGAGAAGGAGAAGGGTCTCCGGGAGCTCGCGAGCAGCGCGGGTGCAGCGGGGAGGGCAGTGCTTCTTTGCATTCAGGAGAGTCCCTTTGCCCATTTAGAAATGTTCCAGCAGACACTAGTGAAAGCTGGATTTTATGGAAACTGATGGCTTTGTCTTCCGTCCTCCTTTCATTCATTAGAATGTGGATAATGGAATTTTTAAGCCATAGAGTTTATATTTCTGGTAGTCTGAAAGTAGATTGATAGGGAAGCTATATAAATACCTCTTATATCTTTCTAATATTAAGAAAATAGTGCTGTTGGGAATAGATAGATTTTAAAGGAGAGCACACCACTGCTGAAAAGAACTGCTCTGTGTGTGTAAGGCATAATTTTATATCCATTGCAAGGACATGTGGGGGGAACATCAGCATATACATTTATAATGCATGTAAGTGTCAAGGACATGGTTTTCATGAAGACTTACATGGGATACTAAAAACAGTTTGGTGTTTATTAAACAATTAAATTATCTTTTTGCTGCAGATAGAGCTGAACAAGATGGGTTTATGACTTTTCAATAAATTTTTTATCTATGTTTTTCTTACCGAGTATATAAAATAAAAACCCATGCAGTGAAATGAATCTTCTTTTACTGAATAGAGGCACGTGCTTTCAGCTAATGGCAGTCTAACCGAGGAAACAGTATGCCATTGCTGTTTAGTTGGAAATGCAGTGGAAATACAGGAATCTGATCTGAAGTAAGAATTTTCTCTGTGCATATTGTCAAACAGAACTGGAAATCCTTGTGTCCGAGTCCTGTGATTGTGGCCTGGAGGCAGTTGGGATTCACAAACAAGTTGATGCATATGTTTTTATTAGAAAAGTTCCAAATAAATTAATTAGGAAGGCATAAACATGCCATGGTATTGTTTTGAGATTGTCTTAGATTAGAAGGCTTAAAATCCTCAGTGGCTGAATTGATAGCTGTATTGTTAAAGCTTGCCATACTACTTTCCTTAAATATCTATTGACTTCTCTACAATATCAAAATACAAAAGTAGGTATATTTAGGAATAAAAATGAGAGAGCTACAGACTTTTCTTTGTTTTGCCTCTGTTTGGTACATTGAAGGTTTATGCCATCCATTTGCTGCAGTGATTGAATTACATCTTTATCCATAAGTAGAGCAGGAGACTACACACAGAAGAATGCCTACTGATGCACTTAAGGGTTTTGTTGCATTCTCATCAGGCTCTGTGGTGCCTGCCTGGATTTCATATGACACACAAACTCCTCTTGTTGGGATGTGTTGCACTGGTTTCCTTTCTGAAAGGGTATTTATCTACAGGCAGGGCGTTTGAGGTGTGAGTGAGCAGTGAGGAAGGAGTGGCTGTGCTTCACTGTCAGATGTTGGAAGCTCATAGAAGGTGAAATTTTAGTGTACTTAGAAAAGAGAGAGCACAGACAGGCATGAGCAGGATTTTGGTAATTTTTTTATTGCATAGTTTAAGACTAGAACTGAAGATCCTGGGTCTGGAGAGAGCATGAGCTTGCTGGATTTCTAGTGAAATCCATGTATGTTCTTGTACCCAACTGGTTCAGCACAACTGAGCTTGCAAATACAAGTCCCCTCCACCAAGGGACTGGTGGAGGTGGTCCCTAGCCCACGCTCAGCTCAGATGGAGCTGTCAGAAGGGCTCACAAGGGAGACACCAGCCCTTCCACCTCCCATCACACAAGTCCGCAGCTTGGGCTGGCCAGGGCAGGTTTTTGGATTGTGGTTTCCTCCCTCTCATTCCTGCACCTTCTCTGCAACTGGCCATTAGCTTGGGTCTGCTTCAACCAAGAGCTATTTATTTAGATTTAAACAACAATAAAAAGCACATAGTAAAAGCTGAAAGTGTCCTAACAGTTAAGCACAGCCACATCATAACGAGTGCCCGGCAGCAATAAATAATCATGTACAGGTAACATTAACTTTTAGGGTGTGCTGTAAAGCTATCCCCCTTCCACGCCTCTTGGGCTTTTGAGAAGGAGTGGGCTGCAAGGTTGGTTATGTGGGAGTTACTGTCATCTCTGGCACACGTCACTGGGGTAGTTCAGGCCGTGTTTTACGGGGTTCCTGATCACACAGGTCAGGTTGTGAAGCTGCTCAAGACCTGCAAGACAGGAGGCACTCAGCCGACCGCAGTGGCACCTGTGTAGAAGTCATTGGGCCAGCAGCAATGCATCTTGGGTGAAAACACATTTTGGTGGTAAACAAGGAGTTTAAAATAACAGGAGAAATAGTCACTGGCTGCTCAGCATGCCCACACGTTGCCGTGCCATGGGCGAAGCTTTAGACCTACGCAGGCTGCTAGGACACAGCTCTGGTGTCACTGGTGACACTGGCCACACTGGGACCACCACGCTCAGAGCTGAGTGACAACAAAGTTCTCCTTTATGGCAAAAAAACCAAACTGCATGTGAGTGGCCAGAGTCACCCCAGGATGTTTGAAAAGCAAAAAAAATAATGTTCAAAAGCAAGAGGCGTCCTCCATGCCTGGGCATGGGCCAGGGAGCTTTGTGGTGCTGCTCTTGGTTTCTGTGTGCTCTGTGTGTATGGCTTTCACAGGAGTGAAACAACTCCAGCTATAAATAATGGGTTAATGCTTTCATTCATTTGGGCTTTAAATGTATATTACATCTATGCTTTTGTCCCACATTTCGCCCAGTTTCTGTAAGTAGCAGCAGTAGCAGCTCTGGGGTTTGGTGCACAGCAATCTGTTAAGGAGATAAATAATCTGCTTTGGCATGACACTCCTACTCTCCTCTTTAATTTGTCTTACACAAGGAAAATTATAATTAAATCATTCAGGGTAAACCCTTGAGTGTAGAGAAGGAAAAAACACACTTTGGTAAAGATTGCCAATAGAGACCAACTTCCCTGTTGTGCCGTGCAGAGACATTTATCAATATTCAGCACTATTAAAGAGAGAACATTTCGTGTGATTTGTGAGGCGGATGCCAAAGCTCAAATCAAGGCTTGTTAAGATCCTTTCCCCATGCAATCATGGGCATTCAGCATCATTAGAATTCAGCACTGACTGTGTGTTTCATGCTTTGATTTTACTCAGACAATTTAATAATGTTTATTGTGCTGATTATATATATAAATTCACTCAATGCAATAAACATACCTCAGTCATCAGTACCCTAAGGGAAATATTTAGTTATAGATACTTGTATTCACTCAGGATAAGCGAAAGTGAGACCATCAAACAGCATGCAAACCTCTCATCATCTTATCAGCATTTGGGTTTCTTCAGTAACAAGCATTTTCTCTGCACAAGTAAATAAATAAATAACAGGAGACAGTTAAGTACATCTGCTGTGCTTTGAAATGTCAAGGACAGTACCCGCTTTCCATCTTGTTCCACTGCATCTTATTTGGGAAAAACCTGATTTTCTTAAGAGAAACAGCAAAACAAAGCAGGTGGGTGCTCGGTCGCTTTAGGTGACTCCTAACTTTATGACCTGATGAGCAGTGGGCATCCCAAAACCTGTGTGTAGGTATGGAAAAGCAGAAGGGTGCAGAATTCAGCAGCACTTTGTGGTGAGCAGAGGTTGCTCTGGCTTGGGCTTGAGCTGGGAGGTTTGGGGTTGCTGTGGGCACCTGCGTGCTGGTCCTGTCCCCTGGCACCGTTCTGTATTGACTGCAGCAGTGACCTGAGGATGGAGCCTGTATGTAAACAAGTGAGTTAATGAAGGTGCAAGACCTGATCATTTAGGAAGCCTATCTGTTTGCAAGAGGTAAGGTGAAGAGTTGGAGGTAAAAGGCTACATGGCCAAGAGACCTTTCTCTATCTGCCAGTAATCCCATGTTTGTCCCTCATTGTTTTTATACCCTTTCCAACCACGCTTGAGTCTTGTCCTTCCACATAAGCAGGCACCCATCTCATAAAAAAAAATAGATGGGATAAACAAGGGGATTTTTAAATTACTTTTTCTTGCCAGCATCACAGGAGGAAGGAGTTTGGAGAGAGCTCTGAAGGGAAGTGAGAGGAACGGCGTGGCAGACCACTGATCTGCTGGTTAGGCTTAATGCATTGTGTTTTACTGTGGTTATCTTCCGTGCCAGCTGATCCTCCATCAAAATCCCAAGGCCCTTATATGAGGGCATTAGGATTCAGCACAATTAGGAATTACAGACTTTGGTCCATTATTAATGCTCGGGATGAAACAGTTCAGCCTGCAGTCCATATGCTCCCAGGGCCGGATCCTCTCTTGGCCTGCCTCTCCGCGTAGTCCCTGGCATTCGTTCTGCACTGGTGCCAGCATCAAATCTGCTCATCCATGTCGGCTCCTCTCGGTTGCTCCATGCAGTTGATTTTAGCTCGTTATACTTTACCATCAGCAGAGTTCTGTTAGATTAGGTTACCTCAGATCCATTCTCCCTTAAGAAACCAACATTCCTGGAGCCTTTCCTCCCAGAAGGTCTTCAGCTGTTCCAAGTACACAAACCCCATTATGACCCCACTGTGGTCTGAGCAGCTCAGGTGCCTCCACGCAGCTTCCTCGCTGTGGAGCTGGTTTGGAGCTGGAGACTTAAGTCGAGCCTGGATGCCCAGCTGCCTATCTGATAAACCATCTTGTTCTCTACGTGGCTGCTCTGTTTCTTCTCATTGCACCCGGTAGGGGTGTGATGATTGTGAGGCCAGTTGGGCTGTTGAGTGACGGTGACGCTGCAACAGCCGGACCAGGGCGCTGGCCCGGCCGTCTGCATTTATTATGTGCAAATACAACCCAAATCACCCCGCTACCTGATCCCTTGGCGCTCGCTCCCCTGCCAAAGAAATCCCCACCAGTTACTGTGTGCTCTCCTCATCTGAGTCACTTTTCTGTGTAATCAGCTTTGAAAAAAACACCAGCCGTGACTCAGACCTGGAGTTGCTAATCTTCAGTTTGAAGCCTTATCAGGCAGTTTTTGTTGTTAGTGCTTTTCAGATTGGGGTGTGTAGCGTCCTTTGCGTTGCCCACACCTGCCGTCTGCTAAAGAGAAACCTTCTGCTAAATTAGTTGTACAACACCGTTTGGTCCTCCGTCTGCCTGGGAGCTCCTTAATCAAATCATGTTTTTCAAAGAATTCTTTCACTAAACCCTGCAAAATTGGTTCTAGTTTATTTTATTTGTTTTTCCCTACGGAAGGTGCAAAGTTAACCGCTCTGTGATCACTTGCTGTGGCCCTTTGCCGAATCAGGGTGCTGTGTTTGACACTTGGCCGTCCCCGCCAGCATCGCAGAGCTCCTGCACACCCACGCTTCGCTGCTTTCTGGTCCCGTGTAATAACCATCAGTTGTACAACTCCAAACACTAAGCTAATGTATCAAAAAGCACTTAAAATAGATTGGGTGAGCCTTGGCAGACGCCTAACAGAACTTTTCCAAATTTTAGCATATGTATTGTTTTATTCCTCCATCTGGCCAACAGATCATTGTTTGATATCTGAGTGCTTTGCATATCTCCTCCCTTTTCTTGCAAGTGAGATACTTACACGTGCATTTAATACAGCTTAATGCTATTTTTACATACCAGAGAAATAGCTGATGGCTTTCTGTTAATTGCATGCACTTTGCAGTTAAACTTTTACTAAAACATTCCTGGCTAAATACTTAAAGTCCAATGAAAATTTGTCCTCTTCTTTTATTAGAGGTGTTTATGTAGTAGTCTTAAAAAGGGACCTGTTTTTGTTTTACTGCACCGTGGATTCCTGTTTCTTTTTATTTCCTCCTGTGTGCAAGTTGTCCTTCCTCAGCATTTGCTCGGGGGATCTGACTATCTGAAGGAGTTGAGCAGGGAGCTAATGAAGAATGGTGTTATTTTTTTTATCATACATATCACAGCCTGAGAGTGGAAAAGAAACACCCTTGGATATGCCATAAAAGTAGAGAAGTTAGGTGATTTTTGTGTGACTGTTTTCTCTGCTGCTCAATAAAAGTTGAGCAGTTAGTATGACAGCTGTTATATCACGTTATATTGTACTGCTAAGATATTGAGTAGCGTTTAAAGTAAAACTCCACCATTAAGCTGTATAAACTTTATCCGTTTCACTATGGTTTAATGGAAAAAAATGAGTTTCTCAATAAAATGACATCATTTTTCCCAGGTTGTAATGTTCGCTTTACAACTGTTTTTCTTTAATTCAATTTATTTTACTTTTCTTTTTCTTGGCATCCTTTTTTTCGTGCAGTTTGGAGGGGGGTGGATCTCTTTTTGTAGAGCAGCTAGGTACTGCTGAAACCCCTTTTCCCTTCTGCCCCCTCCCTTGACATCTTGTGCTAATCTGGAGCTTGGTTTTTGTCTGTAAGACGGTTATCTTTTCAGAGTAGTGAGATGCACATTGAAATTTGGTAATAGGGGTGTGTGGCTCTACCCTGCTGCACATTGAGGGACGGGGGAAAGAGCCCAAGGAAAATGTACATTGCATTGCTTGCTGCTGGAGCAGCTTTTGCTTAATGCCACGGGATGTTTTTCCACATAGCTGCTGTTTTTAAGGTGAGAGGGCTGTGATTTCTTCTGTGTGATCAGGAAAGACATATGTATATTATAAAGTGTATTCTTCTCCTTAAAACGATGGTATAAGCCCAGGCAGGGGAACTGCTGATCTGTGTTGCAGCTTGTCATTTTAGGCTGTGTGAATAAAGCAGATAACTATTCCTTTGGGAAACGATCTCGGGAACTGAGCAACAGATCCGCTAGCCAGCGAATTCTTTTAACTGTAATTTTCCTTTTTGTGTGTACTCAAAAATAACATCATGATGGGCCCCTAAATACCATTTCATACACAGAGCACAATTTCCACAGCACAGGTGGTGCTAATATAGGACAGTCCCCTAGGCACTTGTCGCCAGGAGTTGTACAGCTTGTTCAGTGTCTGCATCCATATGGCAATCTGTCCCATTCATAGAAAGACATTGTAGCTGTGCCTGTGGGTGCTGTGGTCAATGTAGTGTAAAAAGTAGATTTTAACTCACGGCAACCTATGTTCTGCTGTTTGTTTTATTGTAGAATCCAATTTATAACATAGGGGAAGAAAAAGCAGCTCTGAGCAAATTCCAGAACAATCTCCCTGGCTCGGGTTTTGGTTTCTCCTTGGAGCGCGTGGTTCATCAGCAGGTGCAGCAGCCCCGCGCCCAGCGCCGCTCTAATGAACAGTTTACAGGAAGTCTTGCTCGGAAGAAACATTTTCCTCCTTGTTTATACTGTGAATTAACTCAGAGGTTGCAAAGCTGTAAACGATGTTAGCTGGCCATATAGGTCACGCAAGTCTGTTTCTTACTGCTTTTTTTTGTTGTTTTTAACTCTTTTTTGGTGCTGTTTCACAGATTTTCTTGGGTGTGCTGTACCCAGGAAGGGTGCTGAGCCCCTCAGTACCGTGCCTTGTGATGCTGCTCAGCCAGGAGCTGGTGGCCACCCCTGAAAGGGTCAAATCACAGCAAAAGGTCTCCCTGAAAAAGGAGGGCTGAGATGTCACAGCATTGCACAGCGGTTCTACTATAAACAACTGAACATGATTTATGGCTGCTCTGGTATCTATCATTCCAATGCCAAATGTTGTTCTGTTTTACTGTGACTATTTGTTATGCCTTTTAGTAAACACAAACAAATAGATGCCTAGCACCTGCAGCAGCATATGATATTTACACTACCTGTATGATTCAGCATGCTTCCCTGGGGAAGTAGGCTTGTGTCCTCTCAATTTTAGTGCTTTTTTAAATAGCATTCTTCAGAGGGAAAGCATGTGGCTGAGAGAATCCAGTGCTTTAACTGTATTTCTCCCTTGGAGTCATTATTTATCTTAATTATTTTTTTATAAACATCTCCCAAAGGGCACTTTCCTCACTGCTGCAGGGGTGTGTGGTGGGCGAAGGCTCACCCAGTGAGCTGCTGGGCTGTATGTGATGTGACAGTCACCTTCTGCACGGGTTTGGTTGTGCCTGTGGGACAGGGGTGAAAAATACTGATGTGAATAATCAGTGTTAATCATATTTGTTGACGTATCACTGGTTTATATAAGGGTGAAAGACTTGCCTCAGCTCTAAATGTAACAGAATAGAATTTTGTTAAACAAGAATAGATCTTGTTTCTCAGTGTTTTCTTTTGCTGTAAATTTAAATGTAACAACAGAATATAAATTACAGTAAAATAAGATTGACAAACAGGATCTTTTTACAAAGTATATATGTACATTTGTAATTTTACACCTCGGTCTTGGTGAAGTCCAAGGTTCTAATCCTGTGTTTTGAAACTCGCGCGTGTTCTTAAAAGCGTTCCTGAATCAGGGCCAAAGCCTTGCCATTGCCACCTCCCTCTGCCATACAAATTGGATGTGTAAGAGGGATGGGACTGCTGTGCTGAACATCAGTTTAAAAAAAAAAAATCAACAAAAAAACACTGAAAACAACCCCAAAACCCAAGGAAGTGGTAGGATCACATTTTTTTTCCTAATTAAACTAAGATACTGAATCAATCCATTTTCATCTGAATAAATTAGGAGGCTGTTCAGAGAGGAATAAAATGAGATTTAGCAGGGATAAGTAGAAAGGAACCCAGCTAGGAAATAAAAATTCCAAACTGCTGGTTTGACATGACACGTCAGCTGCTCAGCATCGGTTGTGTGGGAAAAGGCTGAGGCATAATCGGGGTTGAGAAATCAAGGTGGGACGCTGTGCCGCGTGTTAGTTAAAAAGGTGAGCGCAGTCATGGGAGGTATAAACACGAGTGTTGCATCCCAGTCCTTTTTTTTCCTGTTACACTTTATGCAGAACCAGTTAAACCACATTGAGAGTGTGATGTACAATTGGCCACTCTCTTGCAGAAAGGATAAAGAGGAGCTGGAGCAAATACAGAGGAGAGCAGCTAGGATGATAAAGGAGTTGGAGGGAATAGGCTATGAAGACAGATTAAAGGGAATTAAAGATCTACACCCTGGAAAAATAGAGGCTCTAGGAGGATGTGATTATGGTATGTAAGTACATGAAGTGATGCTACAAAGAAGAAGAGGGAAAAAATTGTTCTCATTAGTTAGCAGTGCTGGAATTTAAAATCCAGCGTTTCAAATCGTGTGCGTCTGGGTGTATTTGATGTACTTTTCACTACAGTACCTAGGCACAAGGTTGAAATAAAAAATAGGACTTTTAAATAGTAGAGAAACTCGTTAATTCAAGTGCAGGGATGGAACTTCCACCTGAGATAAGTGATGGATTCAATACTGGGTTTTTTGCAATGGGCATTTCTTTGAAATGGTCTAGAAATATGTGAAATTCCTCCAAGGAAAGGATGTAGGGCAGTGACTGTCCGGGCCCCGTGGCAGTTCTGTTGCAGGGTTGGAAGAGGGGGTGGCACTGCAAGTAGTACATAGTATTTTTAGAGCGCTGGAGGCTCAGAATGTTGATTAATAATCCAAACCATCAGTTCATAGATCAAAACCAGAAAATGATGCATATAATTATCCAGTCTGGTTATACTCTTTGCAGTGGGGATGGGGGTAGGGGAGAAGGGGAACGTTAGCCAGACTTTGACTTAGTCTTGCTGCAAATGCTTCGATGCTTTCCTTGTGACAGGGATCTAGAGAGTAGTGCCACAAGAGATGGCAGAGCGGGGGGCAGTGATTCAGGGTGCACAGCAGCAGTGCTGTGGCTCTGTGTTGTTTTTCTAGATGAGGATACAGGTTAGTGCACACTGATGAGAAGGCAGGATTGCAGCCTGTAGGCTGCAGTTTTAACCTGATTTGTCTTAAATTAGTGTAGTCATTTAAAATATAATACACCACTCCTGTTATTTCCAATAGGGCTTGATGTAAAACATGAGCTGCTTCTACTCCAAGGTCCGGACATGGACTGAAGTAATGAGGAAGGGGAGGAACACAGCTTTAAAAAGCATCCAAAAATGTGCAAGCCAACTCTAGGAAGAGCTGCCACTGGCCACATATATAAAATATCACTTCTCACAAAGGCCCACAGCCCTCTGCTAAACTTTATCCAGCAGTAGGGAGGCATTTACCCTGCTCAGACAATTATGTTCAGATCAGTTACCTGCTTTCTAGGCAGTTAGTGAGGCTTGGGTGGAAGCATGAAGATCTAGAAGTAGTCCATTTCGGCATATGGCTTAATACTTTTCCTGATTTTTAAAATTATTATTATTTTTTTAATTATTGGGGTTTTTTCAAATTCACAGTTTAGAGAGGAAAGGGATGCTAGGCCACCTTAGTAAGGGTTCAGAGGGATTTGCACCAGTGCAACTTCACTGCTAAATACATCTTAATTCCACTGATTTTGTTACGAAGGCAGGAACTTGCATTCAAGTACAGTTGGTACAAGGATGTAACCTCCTATATAGGACCAAAATTGTGGTGTTTTGCCTCAATGACTGTGGCATCCACATCAGAGTGAGGGGCATCGTGGTGTGAGACTGAGCCCCATGCTCCTGCCTGGACCATAAACTGACTTTGGTTTTGTGGCAGCTGGCAAAGATGAGGTCACTTCCCGTTGCCTCTGAGATATGTATATATATTTTTTTCTTTTAAAAAAAGGCAATTCTGCAGTTTCTGTGGGTGCTCTGTTCAAACCCCTTCCAAGAGGAAAGCGGGAGACGTGGTATTGATTTTCCAGTGTGCAGGTGGCTCAGGCATGTTCTCCACACCGTTAGAATGTGAGCAGATGCTTCATAACTGCAATAGAAAATCAAGGATGCTCCTAACATCACTGACTTCCCCCCGTGTTTTGGCAAAGATCGTTGGCCCAAGCAGATGTGGAGGAGAGAGTGTGGAATATGAAATATGTCAGCATCATGAATATTAAAATATGGTCCACTGTGTGGCAGAAGTACTGTTACTGAGGCTTCTGCTGCCGTGGTTTTTAGATCCACCCATGACTTTTTTGCCAGCGTGTGGAACTGCAGTACCCAGTTTCACAGTTAGGAAGGATGGGTTGAATTAAACCCTACAACACAGGTAGTTTTCCTGCTTTGGTCACTGCTTCCCCTGATGACCATTCTGCTCCTGTCTGTGTTTTGGGTGTACTGTCATTCTTACTCTTTTTAGTTGTCTGTTTCTCTGTCTCCCATGGTTTTGTGTCTCATCGTGTGGTTGTTCAGTGATGCTGTAGCACAGCAGATACATCCCAAAAGTTAAACAGCTGAAGTGGTCCAGGTGAGTGGGGCTGTGCAAGCAGCAGCTTTGACAGCCATCCCTGTCAGAGTAGGTAATGAATTTGCTTCCAAACCTTATGGAGATCCTTAGGGTTAGAAAACGTCATAGGTGAAGAAGGTAGAGGTGAGAACTCCTCTCCTCTATCCAGCAAGTGCAGAGGAGCTGTGGAAGTGCCTGGCCCTTCTCCTCTCCCCTCCTGACTGGAAACTGGGCTGGAGAGCAGAGAATAAGTGGACACTTGTGCAGTTTTCAGCTTCCCACGTGGATTTCGTTATTCTGTCCTATGTCATGATTAAGCTGACTTTTGCAAGATGCTTGGGGTTTTTTTGCCAGAGGGTTATTTACTGTACTTCGATGTAATAATGCTGCACTGTTGCGTTATATTTGGAAATAATTCTATTGTGTTAAGTAGTTTGTATGCAAATACCTTATGAGGAGAAAAAATCCCCCACATAATCTCGATTTTTACATCACTTATTCCTTCACTTCTTTGCAAATTATGTCTTGTTACAAAATCACTTCCACTAACTACTGTTGCATCACCAGTACCCGACCACGAATATGCGTTCCTGGGAAGGAGAGGGTGACAGAAACAAACACCTACTCTAATGTGTCATTAGAAATCAAACAGACCTAAAACTTGCTTCTGCTTGCCAATGCTCACATCTTCTAAAAGTCTGTCTCCAGCAGCAGAACTCAGGATGCATCCAGATTACAGAAACTGCCTGCATGCAGAAGAAATATCGTTGAGCAGTTTAAGGTTATAGGTTTGCATGGTACTCACAAAGCTGTTTGTTTATGTATTGGATTAAAATCTTCGTTTTCCACCTCTATTTGCTCAACCCAAGTGAGTACTTAGATCAGTGAAACAGAGTTCTCCATTCATTTCCATTGGCTGTATCCTTTGTGCCTTGACATCCGCTTCTGTATAAACCCGCTCTTTGTTTTGTTTCGAGGTGCTTCTTCAGGCTCTGTCAGGGAACAAGTGGTGATCTATGATATCTTCCAAAGTGGGCTGGAGAAAATAGCAGTAATCTGATACTGACACTTAAAGGTCACCAAAAGGCGCTGCTGAAACCGCCCCTGAGCGGGATGGGAGTAGCTGCCTTCGGAAAGGGAGGCTGCCTGCGTTTGTCTTTCAATACTGAGGGTTTTTTTCTTTCTTGAAGTGTCTATTTTTGGTAGGTTGAAGTAGTCGCTCTGCTTTGTCGAATGACAGTGGAAGCTCTACGTAGGTGTTGAGTATGTTACGCTTAGCGCCGTGTTAGCAAAATGACCTTTTAAGTTCCACTTTACCGTCAACACCAGTCTTTCTGGTTATCGACAGCGCTAGACTTTGACATCCTGAGCATCATTTGTAGTTTGATACTTTCTTGGTCGTTCCATCATTTTTTTTGGACACAAAACCAGGGTATCATGTCCTGTGTAGTTTGTCTTGTCTTGTGCAAGTTCCCTGGAAAGAAAAGAGATTTGCACTTGGATTTAAAAAATAAATACAAATCTCGGTAGGGCTCTTTCCGTTGGCTTGGCCATGGCCTTTAGGCTCTCACAGAGAAACTTCCAAAAACCCCGCTGGGGGTTTAAGCCATGTGACTCCTGTTGATATTATAATGAGATTTACAGTGCTTAAAACCCCCAGGGGACTGACTCCTTCTTGGCGTCACACGGCGTGTCTGCAGTCATCCCGGTGTACGGGTAACGCGCGCCGTGTCCATGAACACACTGAATTTTTTGGGGGGGTTTGTCAAACAGACTGAAATTGTAACTCTCATGTGTAGTCTTCACGGCATTTAATGGCTTGTTAACATGAAAGGCTTACTTTCTCACCCTGTGCTGTATTCAGATATGGAAACAGATGATAAAACCCATTATTTTCTGAATTATTCTTCTCTGGTGTGTACAGAGGGCGTTTGACCATATGCCTGTCTGGCTGTGGTGGACAGCGTTCCTTCAGCCATCCTGCCTCTTGCTCAGCTGAGGAAAGGTGTGGTGTGGCATTTTTCTAATTTCCTTGTAAGGAATGCATCGGTCCCTTTGTTCTTTTCAAAATTGAACTGGTAGAGCTTCTCCCCACCTGCACATTTTAAAAAAAAACCTGATTAAGTTAAACCAGTGTAGTATTCCTTCACAGAAAAGGCCTTTTTAAGTCTCTTCACCTACAGGTTTGTTGGGTTTTGGGGAGTTGGGTTTTTTTAGGAAATTACTTTGCACATATATACTTTTATATATTTATGCTTGAAAAACTATTTATAAACAACAAAAAATAAGATCTTAATGAAATAATGAATTAGGTTCATGTAGAACTTGTTATACCTTTTCCAGTCTGATCTGTACCTTTTTGATTTTTTTTCTTTTTTTTTAATTAAAAATATTTTTTTAAAAACCACCACCAATTCTCTTCAGATTCTTGTTGGGCCTAAAGTCAAAAATGGCAGAATCTGGGCAAGAATTTCTCTTGCAACTTCTTTGCATTTGGGATAACATCTCGGGGGTATGTTCCATGGTGAATTTGCTATCCAGAGCATCAGAAATAATAGAAGAACACAATTTTGTTATGGTATGCAGGCAGATAATATTACAGAACAAGAATAAACAGCATTTCCACAGGGGTATAAAAGTAAACCGGCAAAAAGTAGGCGTTTATCCATAATGTTACCTGTAATCCAGGATAAAATAAGTCATAAAAGCCACACCTAGATGCTGGTATGTGTTCATATCCTTTGTGTATGTTTGAAGTTCATAATACAGCACAGGCATACTGTAGCAAAAAGATTTGCTATGAAAAATAGATATGTTTGTGAGCATAAAATAGAGTTTTCAATATTATTTTGGCATTTTATTTTTAAAGTCATCTCTAAGGTTATGGAAATTGTTGCAAAAATAATTCCTTTACTTAAGAAGTTTCCATGCAGAAGTTGAATAAAGAAGATATTTTAGAATATGGTTCATCAGTTAGTGCAACAGATACATTTCCCTGAGCACCACATGGCCCGGATCAAAGCGTCTCATGACTTGGATCAGTGCAGCCAAATCATTACGTATTGATTGGAATCCCGCTGAAGGATTAACCCCTTCGTGCTCATATGATTTTTTTTCTTTAACCCTGGTGTCAGTAGTTAGAAAGTTTAGTGACATTCCTGCCAAATCTTATCAAGGTTAATAGCCTCCCCCACCCCAACCTCTCATACTGAGGAATCCTTTGATTACACTGTTCCTTTTTTTATGATGCATTTTGGATTTGAAAATACACCTTGAATCTTCTTTGCTGGGACATAAGGGGGCTGTACTTGTGCAAAGAAACAGTCTGTAAGAATTTTAAAAAAACCCCCAACCCCTGACCAGAAAAAAACCCACCAAAAAAAATTGCAGTAAATAAATAACATGGTGAGAAAGACAAAGCTGCAAACTCAGTGCTTTTCCTCTTTCTGTAGTGATGAGGAATACCTCAGGTCCAGTTGTACTGTGTTACAAGAATACACTGCTGTATGGAGATGACTTTTCTTTCTCATGAAGTTGGATTGTAAATATGCAATGTTCATAAATTTCTTAGCAAAATATCAAGCAGGATATTAAGCAGCTCTGTCAAACGATTTCTCCCCCGTCCATGTTAATTTAAAATCTTTACAAAGCTTTTAATTAATGAATGAAATGTAGGAGGATAGCTAAGTAAGAATGACACATGTTGCACGCTGCAAGTGGTATTTAATTCTGTTTTGAAAAACCATGGGCAGAGTCAGGTGGGTACCGTGAGATGTTAGGGGTGTTTCAGGATCTGTTGTTGCCTGCTCATAAGAGTCTTTGTGAAGATTAATTGTCACAGAGCCTTCAGTTATGCCACTTTCTCTCTCTTCTCTGTCTCTCCTGCAGTTTATCCCACGAGGAGCACTCACACAGCCACCCGCTCTATGGACACGGCGTATGCAAATGGCCGGGCTGTGAAGCAGTATGTGAAGACTTCCAGTCGTTTCTAAAGTAAGGATGGTTTTGTTGGCACTTGTATTGTACAGAAAGCATGCCCTGAAGTTTTGTGTCCTGTCACTCACCGTGGGCCTGATGCAAAGCCCATTGAAGTCAACAGAGAGCTCCCTTTCACTTCAGTGGCTTTTGGATCAGGCTCAAGAACGTTTTAACAGGGGATAGTAAATTAGCCCCATGGGGAAAGTATGGTCTTGCTCAGTGTATTACTATAAAATAGTGTTTGCAGTTCAGCAGCCCTTTTTTTCTTTATTTAGATTATTTTTAAGTTGCAGGATTGCTAATGTAAACAATACAACCTTGATTTAACCTTGATTTCACTTTAATTTAGAATTTTAGTTTTAAGTTAACTCCATAATTGAACAGAGGATTGCAGAACATCACGTGAAATTTAATTTGTGTCAAATAAGTAACTAATGAACAAAGTCTACGCCACTAAAAATAAACTATAATTATATTAATTGGGCCCCTGCAGTTTGCTGCAGACCTTTCCTTGCTGCCAAAGAACACAGTTTTACACGTTGCATAAACAGTGCATTATGGACTAGTATGTGGTAATGCGTGCATCCCAATGCAGGGAAGGACCTACAGACCTCTAATAATTTGCACATGGCTGTTCCACAGCTAAACCATCAGCCTCACCCCTCCAAGCTGGAGCAAAAAGTGTTGTCATCACAAAAGTGTTTTCTGTCTGGGTAGAACCACCAGGTACACATACACCTTGGGTGCATCCAGGTTCTTGAAGGTTTAGGCACTGATCTTTTCTCAAGTACTATGGCTGTTCGGGTGTAAGATCAGAGAAGACCAACTGTGCAAGCCATGTTTATGGTAAATGCACGAAGGGACAAATTCTGCTCCTGTTTGCAGTGGAGATCTCATGAAGTTAGCCCACACAAATACATGGGATTCTTCAGGATGAATTAGTCATTAGAATTAGTCCCAAAATGTTCAGCTCTATCTATTCTTTTTGGGGCAATTCCCTGGATTTTTGTGTGAGGGAGAGAAGGGTGACAGCAAGCAGAGGATGTTTGTTGGATGATGTTAGTTGATCAGATAGGTTTTTGCTCTCAGAACAGAATGGGCCAGTTCTGCTTCCACTGGCAAAACCCTCCTGAATTCTTTAGGAGCAGCGCTGGTCCTAGCGTAAACATATGTTACAAGTAAGGAATGGTACAGTAATGAGAAGGTTCTCATTACAAGAGGATTACAAAATAAGAAGGTGCTAGTCATAAATTTCCATGAAGGGTGGCCTCATTTCTTTTAATTCATCCTGTTCACTTAAGTGAAATAAATGCTAATCTTGCCATACTTGCCAGCTCATTCATATTCATATGCCATACTATAGCATTTAGACCTTTAAAACAATTCTAATTTTTATTGCACTTAATCCAAGGGAAAGGTGCTGTGGTAGCCTTAGATATTGGAATAACGTGTGTAGTCACATAAGGTCAGATTATGCCACCTTTGCTTCTTGTGCTGGTCCCCTGTTCCAGATTAGATCTGTTGGTTTCAGGAAGATTTCTTACAGAGCAGGGGGCTGCTTGATGTGACCATGAGTAGAAAATAACAAGCCTTTACGGCATGGGTAGAGGCAAGATTAATATTTAGATGGTATTTTGGAGGTGTTTCAGTAAGTAGACCAAGTCCACCAGTTCACCTGGAGAAGATACTTGGGTCAATCAATAGTTAGGAATAACCTGAAAACCATTCCCAGCCCAGGCTGGACCTGAAGCAGCTCCATCTACTCCCAGCACCAATGATTCTGGTTCTTGTTATCACTCACTCATCATCACTCTGGATTTTTTTTCCCCCATTGAAACCTTTCAACAGAAATAATTTGTGTGACTTTCTTAAACCCATCGGCTCGTGTAAATTTTCTCATTATCCAAATTCTGCAGTGTCCAGACAAAGTCTTATTGTTCAGAGTGATATTTAACCCAGAACGAATGCAGAAATCAATGTCCCTGAGCAGCGTATTGAGACTGTTGGGAAGTGAGTGTTGCTTCATAGAATGGGACCATAGCCTTCCAAGTCTCCTGTGGAGCATCTGTCCTTAAATTATATTGTCATTTATCAGAATTCATTACTCAATGAAAAGATAACAGGTAGATGCTTGAAGTTTCTTTCTGATACTTGTATAATCTGTGAAGCTTTTTCTACAGTCCCCTCAAGAGAAAAGCTCTTGTTTACCAAGTGAAATACAGCCCGTGTATCAATTGAGCATTGCTTAATTTCACTTACCTCGGTAAAAAGACCCGTTAGAAGAAGCAAAGGGAAGTTACATGCGGAATGAAAGCCCTGTATGTCCATAAAATGATTCTACAGTTGAGGGAGAAAAAAGGACTCGCAGGTCTAAAACATGGTTCATTTCTTTTCCTCCTGAGGAAGAAATATCATAACTGTTGGTAAATCAAAACCAGAGATTTGACACTCTTCTGTGATCGTTCTGTAGTGTTTGTTCCCAAGGTGAGGTACACCACAGGGCCCTTGATTTCAAAGATAAATACTGTACAAATAACGATCCTAGTTGTCTTTCACTCACAGCCAACAGGAGGATGCTTATCAGAACCAGCAGATACACGGACTATTGTACGCATTTATTTCCCTATTCCTTTTTGAAATAAGTTGCAGTTTTAGCTTTGTGAGTTTGGGGGGTTTTTTCTGTTTGGGTTTTTATTTTTTTAATCCATCAGCCCTTGGTTATCATGCGATGCGGTATCAGTTAGAGCTAACTGATAGCAGCAGGGGCTGCTGCTAAGCCTAATGAAACAGTAGCACCCTGCATGCTCCAGAATACTCCCCGAGCCCAAAAAACACAAACAAGTCCAGTCTCACCGCGGTGACCTGATGGCCTTGTGCCAAGCTGCGGGGAGCAAGGTGAGGGCTGGGGGGTGCACACGTGTCTCGCGTGTTAACCAGGGCCCGTCTCACAGGCGGCAACGAACGGAGCAATTAGTAGCACAGAGCGGCTTTCCTTCAAAATTGACTATATCCTTGATTTCATTTGCATGTGTTTAACGTTGCAGATTGAAATATATACCCCTTAGACGGCAAGTTGTTCAGGAAATCCCTGCTAGAGGGAGGGTGGTTTATTCAGCAAGGTATCCAGGCACCCAGGGCAAAAAATGGAGAAGACCGAGTAGGGTTTTATTCCACCCCTCCAGGTTTTTAAAAAAAAACCCCAACTTATTGTGGTTTAGATGTACTTAATCGTGGCTGTACCATTTTTATATCAAATATATTCTTTAAAAGAGGGACACAGACCTTTGGAGAGATCTTGCAATCCTGTATTGCAGCGATGCTGGTAATCTGCTTCATGTGAATTCAACTTTGATGAAACGAAGGGGAGTTTATGTGAAAGGAACGACTAAGTGCAGTCTGTAATGTTTTCACAAGTGTTTTTATCATGGTAACATCTTGTTTACTTTAGTTGCCTGCCTAAAACTACTTGGAACATGTTAAGAAAACATTTCGAGAAAGCTTCTACAAAGAGGCTTTTGTTTAGCAGCAACTGTGAGACTGCTCGGCTCACAAAGGTGTTAACTTTCAACCCCTTAAGCACTTCCACATGAAATTCCAGCAACTATGTTTGTGGTTTTGGAAAAACAAAGTGTATATTAAAGAAACCAGGTATATGCTAATACATGTTGAAGTAGGCCGGAAATCATAAATTGTTTCAAAGGCATTAATTGCTATCATTTGCATGTCAAAATGTTCCGCAGTGAAATCATCCGCAGTTAGCACAACAGAGACTTTTTAATCACATCGGGAGCAAGGGCAGAGAAAAGGCTAGTCTATAGATGTCTTTTTAGATTTTTTTGTGTGTTTTAAATTCCTGGCAGGCCCAGTTAAACTCCCCAGCTGTGGAAGGGTGCTGGCGTGGGGGTGTGCCGGCAGCCGGAGCACCCATCGCGCTCCCCAGGAGCCCCGTCTCCGCGCTCCGGGATGCCCCCACGCTTCTTTCCCGAACCCGCCACCGATGTCAAGTTGCCGTTCAAATGTCGACTGTTTTACCATTTCTTTTACAACCTCCCGATTAACCTGCTGCCAT
>OU015535.1:18516650-18604150 GCA_907165065.1 Caprimulgus europaeus | reverse complement strand
CTTTTATTGGTACATATTTTGCACATACTTATACACCAAATTTTGTGTGGTTTTTTGTTCTTTGCACAATCATGTATTTTATTTTATTTTTAATCACGTAAACATGAGGGTTCAGTGGGATTTAATTATTCATGTATTGCATGTGTCCATTTTGATATATCCAGCATCTTATAGTCAAGTAATACAAAATTATATATGAAATTATTTTACTATCGTTTCTTAATCAAGCTTTCATTTACCTAATGGAGGAAAAAAGCAACTGTTCTGCAAAATTTCTCTTATATACAAATAAGCCTTCTTCTGAAAAAAATGTGTGTAAGAGATTATAATGAGTGATGGGAAGATACACAAGCCAAAGCAGGACAGAGGAAAAAGAAAGAAAATTAAAAATTATCTTTAAAATCTCAGCTATTGATAAAGACCTGCTGGATAACATTCAGATTGCTTATTCATCCTGGTAACTACTTTTTCCTTTTTGTTTATCCATTTCACTTAATGATTTTCTGTGTATTGTTACAGACATCTCAACAGTGAGCATGCGCTGGATGATAGAAGTACAGCCCAATGTAGAGTACAAATGCAGGTTGTACAGCAGTTAGAGCTACAGGTAAAATAAAATTTATTTTAATATTACCTCAGTATTAATCAAATCCAATTCTCAACAGCAATAAAAAATGAGTTCTGCTTTTCCCCCCTGTGATTGAAAACCAGCTTTCAAAACCTTCTTGTAGTAGTTTTAAAAAAGAAACTGCAGCTTCATTTCCTCTTTTCTAAACCGTAACTTGAAAAGAAATAGGAAACTTAACCAGGCTGACTGATTGGAAAGCCATCACTATGTATCTAATGCTTTTTATACTCACCCAGGGTGGGGGGGTGGAGGGGGGCGAGTGGAATATGGTCCCTTTCATTTAGGGTTGTTGATACACGGGGGAAATGGTTGATGTTTATTTCAAAACGCTGCATGACCTGGCTTGTTTGGTGGTCTCTCATTTACTAATACTTTCCATGTATTATTATTATTATTACTATTATTATTACTACTACTATTATTTTTTTGCCATTTTGTAGCAAATATTTTTTTTTTTAAGTGCCAAAAAGGGGTAAATTGGAATATATTGATTGCAATGCAAAGGTATGACCTGTTTGTGTAACTGCCTTTCCAAATGCTTTTGAGTCCTTTCTGTCTCCCTGCACCTCGCTGCTCTGGCTGGGCGGCTTTGACAGTGTGTCTGTGTGTAGGCAAGAGGTTAGCAAAGAAGGGGAAATTAAAACAATGTTGTACATTATATAGTTACCAGCTACTGAAAAACCTATTTTGTATGCAAGACAGCAGTGTAGAGATATATGGAAAGCCTTGGGCTAAGTACAGAAGATAATTACATTTGGAATTTTACTGAGTTAAGTCATTTATAGCTTCAAATAGTTGGAGAGAAAAATCAGCAAAAACACACTTAAACTTCTTGTTGTTACTTTTCAAGATAAGCATTTAAAAAAATGCCTTTTATCTTCTTATCTTACAAATTACCCTTTTTCTTTCATATATATTTCCTAAATTTTACTTTCAGGAACACACTAGTCATGACACTCTTTCACTATTAGCTGAAGCAATATAAACTATTTTAATACAAGTTTTATAAAAATCAAACTACCAGTCATAAAATATCAGAGTCTTGCAGAAAATGTTATGAGAAATGGTCTGTTATTTTAAGAAGTTTCTTGGGAACTAGATAGGGAGGGGGGAGAAGTGAAGTCTTCCTGGTAAACTGAGATATGAGATAGTATTTTACCAAGATGCAGTAATATTCAGGCTGCAGGTAAATAGATATTCTTCAGTTAGAGTCAGCTTGCAAAGCATTAATCCTTCTCTGCTGCAGTCACTGGGAATGGCTGTGCCTGGACCTACAGGACGATGCCCTGTGTTAACAGTTGGACAGCACAGAGATGGTGATGGTTACCACCTCTCCTTAAGCCCTTGACAGTATTTTTGAAAGATTTATCAGTGGTTCATTTTACTAATTGTTATAAGTGATTACAGTTAGAGCTTCATTCCTGTTTAGTGCTGGGCAATACCTCTTAGCTTAGAGTCCTGGCATGGGAGGGCAACGTGAGGTCCCCAAGACAAGAATATAATTTCAAAGTGGTGTAAGGACCAAAAAGTTCTGGATTGGTTTTTAGCAATCATACTGGCACAGTAGATAGGATGAACTGGAGGCTTAATTTAGACAGGGATGTTGATAACACAGTGAGACCATCTATACATTGGCCAGCAAGGACAGGTGGAGGAGGAGAGTGGTCCTGCTTCTGAAATATACCTGTACCCCTCTTCTCCCTCTCCTTTCATCCTGTGTATCAGTCCTCTGATAGTGTAAAAAAAAAAAACATATCTGCCTAAACATGTATGAGGGTTTGTCCCCCAGTACCTAGTTTGTCTGGCTGTGACCTGTTTTTGCACAGAATCATAATAAAACAGAAGTCTGGCCCAACAGCAGGGTTTTCAGTGACATGATCTGCAGTGGCCCACGTGTCATAGCAGGAGCAATTGGACTCAGACCATTGACCTGATACTCCTGCAGTGGAGCCGTTACCAGCAGAGTGGGGACAACAAGCCCTGTGACCAACTGAGTTTTGTGAGCTAGATAGGAGAGGGACCCATAGCCTTTCCCACCTGACCCAGGGACCTGTAGCCTTGACCCACAGCACGGACGAGAAGCTTTGACTTCCAGTGGAGCTGTGAAGTATCACATGCTGCTTAGGGTCTCTCCATGGCAAGACCTAAACACCACACCATTTCATGCATGTACAGCCCCATCAAGACAGTGGTAGAATTTGACAAGTTTATTCCACCTGAGGGATGCAGTTCAGGTTTTGAGTGTGATGGACTCAAATGCAGGCCTTTCTTCTTTCTTTATGCTCATGTTTATTTTACACACAATAGTTTTATCAGTGTCATAGACAGAGATAAGTATAATGTCTTTTAAAGGAAGTAATTTTTAAATTAACTTTTTGAAAAAAACAGGTCAGATCTGTTTTGTGTTGGATTGCAAATGCCCCTTTGCAGAAGTATCTTGAAGCTTTGGTCTCAGCATTTCCATTACAAACATACTTAAAACATCACAGACAAGGTAGAGATCTTCTCATATTTCACTTTGTTTAAACCATCTTGACATGATCATTTGTTGCCATTATAAATAGTGAGAATTAGGCTGCTGGGTAAAACACAAACACAGGAACATATCCCTATCCTTAGCTAGTTCTTAGCTGGAACAGGACATCTATTTTGCAGCACCACCTTTGAGTGGAAAAACATTTCAGGATAGCAACAAGGCCATGATAAGTTTAAAACAGTATCTCCTAATGGGAGAAAATGAAGACAGCTGGCCATTTTCAGTGTAGTGAAAGCACTGCTTGGGCCTGCTTTCCTAAAGCATCCACTGCACTCCTGAGAAGTGGATCCTCAGCCTTTCTAGTGCACAGCCTAACTAGGCACCTAACAGGAGGGAAGAGGCTACGTTTTGGTTGTCTCTTGCATTGCCCGTGACTGGCTTCCTTCTCCTTTGTCCTTGGTCTGTCCAAAATCCTGCTGCTGAAGTGATCTCCCCTTCCTGTTGACGTGGCTATGTTGCTCCTGTTGAATGTCCCCACTGGGTTTCCATTTTTACCTTCTTGCTCCTTGCTGTTATTTTCTGTCTGCTTTCTCCATCATCTGTGCCTAATGCCTTCTCTCTTGCTCCTTGGTCGCCAGACTCCTGTGCTGCCCCCTCACCTTGATCCCGTTCTGGCCTCTGCTTTCTGTGCCTTCCCTCTCCTGCCTTTCCTACCTGTGTAGTTTTAGGATTTAACTTCTCCTGGTTGAGGCATGTGTCTTGGTGTCCAAGTTTGCAAAGCTTGTACTTTGCTCTGGATGTGTTTTCTGTTGACCCACAGTTAGGCACCTACATCATGGTTGTACCCCACAGAGGTGAGGGAAACATCACAATGTCAGGCTTATCCTGAAGAAATGGGTGGCCATCTGAAAACTCCCACCATGCAGAGCTTTCCAAATGGATATAGGAAAAAAGAGCAAGGCTTCAGATGGGACTGTATTATAGTCCTCAGACCTTCTGTACAGAGCAGATCTTCTCGTACATGGCAGAACAGTCCTTGCCCAAGAACACTACAAGCAGATCAAGGGCATTTTCCTACATGTCTACTAATAATCCCCATTTCTGGACCATCTGCACTCCAGTGAGTGCCCAGTGAGCATTTGCTCCTGCCGGTGGCTGACCAAGCCCTCATGGCTTCTTTTGTGTGACCCTGCTGACCAGAAGGGCTACTGGTGACATTCTAGTTTTATATCACTACTGCTTCCTGACCTAAGGGAAAAACAGTTTAAAGAAATTCTTCAGATTTTTTTGCTTCTCCTCAGTGCTTTGAAACTGAGAGACCTCTATTTTTCATAATTTAAACTCCTGCCTAACTGGGTGAGTGTTTGAATTCCTAGACTATGACAAAATGCTAGCGTGTGTCTGCCTGAAATGTCGAGAGATCTTTAATAACCTCCATCCACCAGAAACAGCGTTAAAAGCATTGCTAAGCTGATGAGTGCAAACACTGCAAACAAGGACCCCGGCCGTTCGGAGGGAGGTTCATCGCTCCGTTTCACCGAGGGGGCCCGGAGGAAGCGCTGCGGGGTGTGCCCCGTGCTGCCCGGGTGCCTTTCCCTCCTGCTGCCGTGCTGGTGCAGGCAGGAAGCTTTCAGGTGCCTGCCTTTTGTTTATTTTGGCTAGAAGATGTTGTTCTTCTGCAGTAGCCTGCAGACCAACATTTAATGCACAGTTGACCCCGCCAAGCAGCCCGTGTGCCCAGCGACTGCTACGAGTGAGAGATTGCACAACAGAGCTGCACCGAGAGTACAACTGTTTCTCGGGTTTAATTTGTTTTGTGTGAAGCACGGCAGCCAAGGGGGTGAGACCTCTCCTTTCTCTGAAGAGGTCCTCAAAGGACTCTTAGAGGCAGAAGTTTCTGCTGCAGCGCTGTGATAAGAGCCCGTCGCTGCCCTTTGGCCCTTCTGGAAGTCCAACGCAGATCTGGTGATGAGATAGCAGGAGATCTGCTGTAGGTGTCCGCTTTTCTCTCTTGCCATTGAGATTTTTGACCAAGAAAAGAGCAGCTGTTTGAAAAGCCCAGTGATTTTTGCATTTGCACTTCCAGAGCACACAGTGGTGACACTATTTTTTCCTTTATTTAATTTCTGTCTTGGAAACACGTGTGCCAAGTTTTATCCCATCATGATGCCTTTCTGGCACAGTCAAACCCCTCGCCTTGCGAAGAGCGAGACAACCTTGACTGGAAGGTTATGAATGGGGATTTATGACCAGGTCTCCTTTTATATACACTTAGCCCAACTTCACTGCTTCAAACAGATGATGGTGATAAGGTGGGCAGGTTGTTTAAAATTTTGCTGGAATGTGAGCACAGTTCTCCTCTTGGCACCAGGGTTCTGGCTTGTCTAAAGCAAAACTCAGCTCTGCAAAAATTGTCATTTGTAAGAACCTGATCCAAGTCCTGACGGAAACAGGAGGCTTTATGTTGGGCATGTAGGTTAATAACACCCCTTTTTTCATTAGCATTATTTCTTAATATCTTTCCACTCTTATTTTTTTTGAAGAGCAGCTGGGAAAAGTCCTATTTGCACACAGGAAAAATTTCTTGTTTCCAAAAATAATGAGATTTATTGCTTGGCCATTGCATTGAAATGCATTGGGAAACCATCCTGGCCAAGAAAGTGTGCGTTGTGATCCCCAGACACCAGCTGGGTGCAGATCTGAACCAGAAAAATCTGAGAGACATCCAGAGCAGGAGCTTTGCCCCAGCTCTTGGGCATGGTGTGACCCACGAGAAGGGGTGAAGGCATCAGTCCTGTGGCACTGGCTGCCCTGAGATGAGTGCTCCAGGATGGTTCCTGATGCTGTTAGCCTTTCCCACCCTCCTGCTTTTGGGCATATGCCAAAGGGATGCTGGCAACTCACACTGCTGCTCCTACCCCACTTTTGGGGTGCCCCTGCTGAGGTTCCCAGCCTGGCTGTCCCAGGGTGACCTGCCGAGGGGCTGTGCCACCTTCTCAAGTAGAATCAAGGTGCTTTCTAGAGCCGAGGCCGCCCGCCGTGCCCCGCGGAGGTGCCTCGTGCGGTTTAACCACCACTGTCTCTGCACTCACAAAGCCTGTACGTGACATAAAAGCCAGGATCCCTTTGTGCTACTTGTTTTCTGGTCTGAGAGGAGGCAAACGCATCTCGGAGCTGCTGCCTCGCTTGTTTTCTGCTGTGCCTCCCTAGCTGGAGTGGGGCTGGTTAATAAACATGATTCACTGTTGTCTTCTAGCTGTCAGGGCTAGAGTGAAGCTCTTGGTGCCGGCAGGTCTAGCTCTTCTCACTCGAGGGCTAATGCATTTTGCTTTGGGAAATAGTGACACCCAGCACCACACGTTAGCTTTACCTCACAAAAAGACCATATACAATTTCCAAACTACTCAGCAATAAAACTCTTCTGTCTTGTGCCTCGGTGCCAGCTGTTTAATTAGGAATAAGCAGAGGCTGGGTTTTATTCGTATGAGTAACAGAGGATATTTTTTTTTCCCCCCTCTTTCAGCTTGCAAAAGATAAAGAGCGCCTGCAAGCCATGATGACACACCTGCATGTGAAGTCAACTGAACCAAAAGCCACCCCTCAGCCCGTAAGTACTGAACTGTGCCGAGAGCAAACAAAACCTCACAACAAACCTCTCTTTCCTGTTCCCCACTGGAGTGGGTGATGCGAAGCGTGGGCAGCTTTGGAGCTGGTCATGGTGAGGAGATGCAAAGCACTGCTTTGCAGGAGGCACCACTATGGGCATGCAGGTTTTGTTGTACCTCTCTCTTCAAGGAGTTTGAGAAAAGGTTTTCTCTAAAGCTGATGTATTGGGCCTTTTTCTGGCTTCATGTATGAGCCTGTAAGTCACTCTGCATCACTCTGACTTGCATGAAATCTTAGGAAGTGTTAGGAAGGAGATGTAATTAAATTATATGTAGTATATTTGTTTTGCTTTCTCCCTGTCTGACAGACATGTTCTGTAGAAGAGACTCTAGCTGCCTGTTTTGATGATTATCGCGGTTACCCAGTATCAGGTTTTACACTGTTGAAACTGAGAAGAGAAACCTTCTCTGCCCCAGGTTGCCCTTTTAAAAAAGGGGATGTGGGGGAAGCAAGTGGCTTTGCAGCCCAAGGCAACTCCTGGGTTCCCCCAGACCCAGGCAAATCCACCATCGTTCCCTGTCCAAAATGACTCTTCTTCAGCTGTTGTTTTCTCCCAACCTCTTAATGCTGAAAATGTTCCTCAGAGCTTCCAATGATTATTCAAAATAGAGAGAGTGCTTTGCTTCTTGATTTTAAGATTTGTAAGATTTAAAGGTACACTGGCTTTATTTGATTTTGCTTTGAGTCATTGTGTGAAAATTAATTGAGCGTTGACAATCTATAGTTAGTACTAGCAATTTTAATCAATATGCAATGATGCAGCATAATGACAAAGTATTGGTTTATCTGTTTTGACTGATTTTTTTTCTATAAATAAAGCAAACACACACCCATATATGTGTGATTTATGGTGATAGAAATAAAAAGGAGTCAGACTATTAACCCAGCAAATATGGTAGCCTGCCAAGATGCAGTTGGTAGACAAAATTAATGTCTGAAACAGAACGCATTACAGAGATAGAGAACATAAAATCATTAAACACTTCGCGCACCCATTTTTACTAGAAAAGAATTTCTCAGTTTCCATGTAGTTGGAAATAAATGGCTGCAGAAGTGCATAGGGAGGCTACTAGACAGAAAATTGCAGGCTATTGAGCAACACTGGAGCAGATGTCAAAGTCAACGGGAAATTTCGGTGCCTTCTTGGAGAGAGTTGAGTGGTAGGTATAAAGCTTTCCATTTAAGATGTTGAGATGCCTAAAATTGCTTGATCCAGTGGATACCAGCCCTCTAGAGTAGAAACTACTTACAGTGTCTATAAAAATAGCATTCTTCTAGCTCCTCACATCCATCTCAGCCTGAATGCAAACGCCTCAGCGCATTGTTGGCAAAGTATGTAGACCCAACAGAATGGGGAGGAGGTTTGGTTTCTATAGCTCTTACTGGATTAAAAATTAAAACAGCGGAATAATCTGGGAGTCTCAAAGCACTCTGCCTTGAGGCCTTTCATAACAGCAGTGCCCCTCAGGAGGAAGGATTAAAAACTAAAGGGAGGAAATCATAAGAAGGCGAGCAGTGTTTGGCAAAGCAGCTCGTGATCGATGCTCAGCCGCGGAGGGCAGGAAGCTTTCACGGGTGTTGTAGGCTATGGAGATACCAGGCGGTGTCGCCAGGAAGATTAGTGTTAACAGCTAATAAACAGGGAAAAGCAGTGGGGGGAAAACTTTAAAAAAAAAAAAGTGAACGCAGGGGAAAAGGGCTGTCTTGATTAGTATTAAAAATGTTTTACATTCTGGAAAATTATAGCTTTGTTGGGGACCTCCTACTAAATTTATTTTTAACTGCTCTATTGAAAATTCTGTACCACTAGTCAACATTATCTCTCAGTTGCTCAGCACAGTGTTTCTTTATTAAAAGAAATAGGCATGAATATTTTTGACTGAAAAATTAATAGCTTTTGAATTCATACACAGCAGGTTTTCTTTTGCAAAGAAGTCCAATATCGCTGCACAGCACTTCTATAACCATTTATTTAGAGTCCAAGTCAAACCTTTGACAGCTAGAGCAGTGTTACAAGCCAACATAAAGAACTCCAAGATGTAAACCAACAATAGGCAGTCTGTGTGAGGTTTGCCATTGTCAAATACATAGATTGTTTGGATTAGTTTATGTAAATGTACTGTTGTATTACCCTTTGGAAAAAAAAAGATCACATTTGTGTATGAAAAGTGGTTTCGTTCACAGGCAGCATTATAAATTCCTTATCCTTTAACTTACATGTTAGAAGTAAAAATTGGTGCCTGACAGGCCTATATTGTGTGGCACTCTGTTGTTGGATTGAAACTGCCGTCTTTTCATTTATTGAAATATAGAAAAATTTATTATAGATACCATCTGATAAATCAGAAATTATTAAAATATGTATAGGTGAAGCATTTGAAAATTAATTATAAAATGTAGAAGTATAGTGTTTTGCATAAATTGTGCTTTTCTAGTGAAAAAAATACACAGGCACTGCATAGGCTGTGCTAGACCCTGGTCCTTTTAACTCAGTGGGATAGGTCTTTGGTAAAAAGATCTGATGACCATTATTGCAGTGCAAAGTATTCTTTACATCCAGTAATTAATTTTTTTTTTGCCAACATAACTAATGCAAGGTGTATGCTAGAATTAATATATTGCAGTACATCCGTGATTTTAAAGGAAAGAGCAGCTGCAAATCCAAACATAGCAGTGAATTGGGCTTTAAAATTACAGCCTTTTCATGACTGAGGAAATGTTTTTATTCTACTTAAAGGATCTTAATGCTGATTTTTAAACTATTTTGTTACTGGCAGGTAAGATTGGTGACTGAGCCTCTGTGCTAACCACATGCTGTTCGTAACCCACACTGACCATTGGTACCGTCTGTGCCTTTTGGGCTTCACGCAGTAGCTGAGCGAGTGGTTTTGGACCAGCTGGACCACAAGCAGGCTCTTGGGAGTTCTGCATCAATTCAGAACTCACACAGCTTTGGGAAGGGTTGTTTGTCCAGTCTAGCCATGTCCATCTATCACATCACATCACATCCACTCTTGGTGGCTTTAGTTCCTTGCAATAACTTTGACCTTGGGAAGGGTGGTGGAGTGGCCCATGCGTTTTCCCTACACCAGTCCACCAAGATACCTGTTCAATAAAGCTCTTTAGTCCATTTAAAGCTGATGAGATTCAAACACATTCTTATGGTGTGTAGTGGTGGATGGCCTAAATCGTTGGCAGGTAGGTCTGTACACGGGGAGGTCGCTGTTGATGCCTGGGGAACTACAAAGGAGAGCTCTGAGGAGCTGCTGGGCAGGCAGGAGCAGGCTGGAGAAGGAGACCACATCAGGAGCTGGGGCAGTGCTAAATGCCTTCTTTAGAAATGTCCAGTTTTAGAATGAAAATGCCCAATGGGGCAGCACTTTAAAAGAAAATAGGAATATCTCACAACTCAACACTTGGAGCATGTGAAGTTGTTCCTATTACTGCTACATGTCTTGTTTTGGTGAGACTAAAAGGCCTGAGTAAAGTGAGAACAAAGCTGTCTGGGGAGGAATACTCTGTGACATATTTTTGTAAGGTGAATTTTTTTCAAGGTTAAAAAAAAAAACCCACAACACAAAACCCAGAACTACAATTTCTCAAAATTTTTCATTGTGCATTTGCTATTAAGATACCTTCCCCTGTGCGGTGTTTTCACTGGTGTTAGTAATCAGCATAGTAAGTTGAAATGGAAATTTGCTTTCTTTTGGGGGATTAACTAATGCTGAAGTTCATAGAAAAGGAAGGAAAAGGAAAAAGCATCAACCAACAAGTAATTCTGCATACTAGGTGCTCTAGCCATCTTTTAAAAATAGACAGAAAACTTTTAAAGAAACTTTTGGCTCTTTAACTAAAATGCACTGTCAGATATCCCTTCTTTAATGTATTTTTTTTACCCTAACCATAGCAGTTACGATTGTTTTGAAATACTGTTTTTAGCAACTGTAATAACAAAGCATTTTAAAAAAAAAATAGTCTTTTAACTGTTGAGGTAATGACTGAGCGTTTTAGCTGCTGTAGCCGCACTTTATAGTTTGAAAAAATAACGATACGCAGCAATAAAGAGAGATTCTCAAGCACAACAAAAGCTGTTTTTATATACTGGTTTTCATTAAGTCTCACTCCTCAGCTTTGGTTTCCTTAGTGTTCCTGCCAATAACAACACCTGCTAAGTGATTGCTGCCTGCCAGGCTCTGCATCTCGTACGCTCCCGTGTCCAGGCTGAAACAGGAGAGGAAGACACAGCATTTAGCAAAGTTTTGGGCCCAGAATTAGCTTTCTCTCTCACCCTCGGTGTCAAGGAAAGGAGTCTCTGCTCTGGAGTGTTTCAATCCCAGGAACTTGGTGCAGATAAATCCTCAGCCCCAGATGGGACCAGAGCAGTAGAATCCATCGCAGAGGAGTCACTGCCCTGCAGCAGTGGGTATGGCTCCCCTGTGACACCCAGAAATATATATATATATATATATATATATATATATATATGTTTGGATTTTTTTTTTTCCTTTTAAAAGAGTTTTAGAGGCTTTTTTGTGTGGAGGCACTATTGTCATGTGAAATGTTTACACAAAAAAACTCAAACTTAGCCCTATTGGGTGAGCCATTTACTGGAAATCTATTTTATGGACTGAAGGACTCAGTCTTCACCTTTACTAGGAAGACATGACTGTTTCTTAAAGGGAAGGTTAATAATAAAATCCTAGGCAGGTTATTGAATGCTGAAACAATTATGGCATTTATGATTAAGTTAAAACAGTATGAAGAACTGTTCTCAAGAAAACCAAACTGAACAAAGCACCCAACAAGGTTCAGTGACTGAATTTGCAGAATTTTAGGACCTAAAACTTGTGGAATTTGGTGCATTTTCTGTTGGGTTTTTTTCATCCTTGTTTTGGGGATTTTTTGTTGAAAAAAAAATTTTTTTTTTTAAAGACTAGAGGAAATCCTCCCTCCCCCTCATCCCCAGTGCAAACATTTAACTCTGGTGCAAGGGCTGTACTCCCTGACGTACTTAGAGAGTGCCCCACGTTGTGTCTCATTGAGTTCTTGCTCATTAAAGTGCTAACTGTGAGTTAGGCTCCCTCCCCTCTGACAGCAATGATACCTCATCCAAAAATTACTGTATGTGGGAAACAGCCTGTTTGCAAAATACCAACACGAACAACTTTTCTAATCATAGTAACTTGTTCTTAAATAGCAAATGCAAACAGGGAGAAACCGTATCGAGTTTCCATCAGGAAAAGAAACCCTCCCAGCCTGGTCCCTCCCTGATCTTTGCCCTGCACAGTCATCCACGGGCCCTTTCACGTTTCTCATTGATGCTAATGTTAAGATTTCATAGTTTACCATTCGGATTAATAATTCAAGATGGCAACAAAACCAACACCATTCATAATTTGTTATTCTGCTCTAATTCACAACCGATTTTTCTGCCTTCGTGCTATAGACGCAACAAAGAAAGCAGCAGCGAGGGTCTGCAGAGGGAGCGCAGCCCTCGCCTCCCTTACCCCAGCTTGTGTTTTGTTAACAGCATCAGCAGGGATGGGACCCTGGCTGGAAGAAGAGAGAGTGTCATCAAATAAAACACGGAAAAAGGAAAAACTTCGCTAGCGATCGACAAGGTCGTGTTTCATTAACTTGTTGGTTCAGGCTCACAAATGGTCCTCGGAGGTGAAACACGGCAGACTCGCTGCGTTCCAGCTTTTTGTTCTCTCTTTCCTCACAGACTGCAGTCATGTTTAATTTGGAAACTGGGCTCCTTTGGCAAATTAGCAATTAGAACAATTTTGTGGGAATATGTATATGTGTCATTAGTTTTCCTGCAAATTAATAGCGAGAGCAGAGGTCAGGCAGAAATTTTCCACTTGACTGCAGCTCCTCTGTTGAGATTTGGCACTTTGTTTTGGAACGGCCACAGCTGCTCAAAGCCACAGTCTTCCTTTAGGAACTGTCTTTTAATTAGTTTACCTCATAGCCATTATTACAAATATTACTGCCTCCCCTCCTTGAAATAAAATTACTGTTTCTACAAAATATTCCGGTGACATCTTGCACCACTGCACATTGATGGTGGGGTCACTCGGATGCAGCGTTTAATCATTAGATCACCTCCATAAGCATCTCCTAATTAGAGTCCTTACAATACAATTTTATCTGGTAATTAGCTGAGATTGGCTGCTTCCTCTGTAGCTTATTAGTGGCAGCCCAGCAGTGGGTGTGAATCACAGTGTCATTTGTCAAGCCTGTTAAAGCCCCCCCCTCTTTGCTCGTCCTCTTCTCTGTTTATTCCTAGTTGCTACCTACGCTGAAAAGCCTAAAGAAATTTAACTCGATTCAAATTCCTTAAGCAGGGAACACTGACCTTTGTGGATCCTTTCTCGCAGTTCCCTAGTAGAAACAGATTAAATGTTAAGTTTTTACACGCTAAAAAAGGAAGAGGACTCTTTTGAAATGGAGTAGTTGGAGCTGTAATGATGAAGCACAAGCAGTGATCTTTCCAACGGGAGGGCCTGGCTGCTGAGCCTGCGCTAGAGACGGGCACTTAAAATTGATGCAGATTTGCTCGTCGTTATTGGACTGTTAAAATGTCCATTTAGAAACTGAGATAAAATACAGTGGCTTTAATTTCATGGTGAGACCTGTCAGTTGTACTGTTATTATCGTCACTGGTCCTTTTATCATATGTAATAGATGGATGGATGGATAACAGGGAGACATTACTATATACATGTCCCTAATCGGTGTCCTTAAATCAAGCCAGTCCACAAACAAGCCACGCTGTCGCGGGCAGCACGTGGAGGCAGTGCCTGGCACCGTGCAGCTTTGGACAAGCATCATCACCTCTGGGTTCTGTTGAGTGGTTCACATTGGTGTGGGACTACCTGGGAAATCAATACCCGTATTTCACCACCTCCCACAATTCCTTACTGGATTTGTGCTCTCCAGCCTTGCCTCAAAGCGTTAAATATTTCCCGCTGGAAGGCAAAGCATCGTTTGTGGGTGCCTGCACAGAGGGGTGTCTGCAGGTCTTCTGCTCCCCAGCTCCTTTCCTTAGAGCAGTGCTTGAGCTGTGATGGGTGTTTGTGGTGGGTTTTCCCTCGGCTTGCTCCATCTCACTGTTAGGATGGAAAAGAGATTGTAATTGATCTGTCACTCAGCTGCACCCTTTCTGTGGGCCATGGGCTCTCTGTCTTGGTATCCTTTCTGTAATGTTAGAGCCATTTATTTTCCACTACCTTTGTTTTGGATAAATCCCATTGTTTTTAGAAAGAAACATTATTTGTGACTATCAACTTAAACAAGGGATGCCAATAGGAGTTTTCTTATCTGGTTACTTCCATACAAGGAAAAATAATACCGTGCCTTATGGATAAATATGAGATGTTTGGGGGCATAGCTGAGTAGTGCTCTTTGCCTTCGTCTGAAAAGGTTTAACATCCAGCAAAAAGGTATTTTAATCACGAACAAAAGTTGTAAAATTCTGGCCCTGTTAAATTCAGTAGGAATTTTGCTACCGACTTCAATGGGGTCAGGATTTCACCAATATTATTTGCAAAGCTGCCTAAGGGGAGGAAATGTGGAAGTAGTCAAAGAGCCCTTTTCTCAGTCGTCTTTTCTGATGTTGTATGTAGTTAAGAGATCGGGTTGTTTGTTTAAAATATTTCAGCGGGAGTGACCTATTGAGACGGAGCATCGTCTTTCAAAGGGCGTTGTAGGGCAAAAAGAAAGGGTCAGGGAGGAATGTGGATGCTGGTTATATAAATAGGGTTGTGTATGGAAAACATTTGAGTTGTTGGAGTTGGGTTTGATACACAATCCCAGAGGCAGTTGTGTTTTACAGCCTGCTGTGGCAAGCTGCTGTTTGTCTGGGGCTGGGGCTTCGTGCAGGTAACGCTGATGCCTTCTGTCCTAGCAGCAAAAAAAAAACCGTGGTGCCACTTCTGCTGGGCTGAAAATGCTTTCAGTATTTCATGCAGTGTGATTAATTAAATTATTCCAGTGTTAACCTACTCTGGGCTTTGCTTTTAAAATGGATGAACGGAGGGAAGGAAAAAAAAGTGCCCAAATGCTGAAGAGAGAGATGGCATTTCTGCCTAGTACGTCCCTAGGAAAGACTTGCCTTTTATTTTAAGCCTGATGCCTTCAATGAAATCTCCAAGAAGATTGATTAGAAGCCGTGCATAATGATAGCATGGAAATAAGAGATGTGCGTGCTTTAGATTGTGAAACAATGGAACTAAAATAAAATACTAAAATTATTATGTACTGCATGAGATCTTGTTTTAAGATTTAGATAAAAATCCACAATTTGTAGTTCTGGCAGCAGGCTACATTATTCTTTTTAAAAAATATATATATATATCTGGAAATGTATATATTTATTTCCCTTTACTGGCTCCTAATGGAGATGTTACACCGGCGCTTAGTGCTGAAGCAAGTGCTCGGGCTGTGTTGTCTGCTTTGAACTGAGGAAGACCCCGTTATTGAGAAATTCCTCTGCAGCCTTTAATGAGCCAGAAATACCATTCGTAACGAAATCTCCATCCTTCCCTCCGCAGCTGAATCTGGTATCGAGCGTCACGCTTTCCAAGACGGCATCCGAGGCGTCTCCGCAGAGCTTACCTCATACTCCCACCACCCCGACTGCCCCCATCACTCCCGTCACGCAGGGACCCTCGGTCATCACTACCACCAGCATGCACAACGTCGGGCCCATCCGGAGGCGGTACTCGGATAAATACAACGTCCCCATTTCTTCAGGTAAAGGGGTTCTGGTGGCACAGCCCCCTTGGTCGGGCCGCTTGCTGTCGCCTGCAGCCCGGCAGTGGCAGGCTGTGATGATAACAGAACAACTGCTCTTATTTAGCAGATATTGCCCAGAACCAAGAGTTTTATAAGAACGCAGAAGTTAGACCACCATTCACGTATGCATCTTTAATTAGACAGGTAAGCTGAGCCAAACACGTGCATTTGGGTTAGAAAAAAAAATAAATAAAAAATCTCCCTATATGTGCACACTCTGGATTAAATAGATTTTCAAACCTTTGGTATGTAAGCGTGCTCAAATGCTCAAACCTTTACTATAAGGGTTTTTAGAACTGCAATATATAACATAATTGCTTTTGATTAAGTATTACAATACGATGTGATTATTAGGAAATTCATTTCACACAACAGTGAAAATGAGCCTGTTTAAAGATGGCAAGTCAATTATCACAAGCTACAGTAATCTCTGATCCCTAGAATTAATCTGAGCTCTAAATAATTACTGAGCTTTAATCAGCTAGTGAAATGTTTTGCATTTCTCTTTGATTCTGCTTTATGAATGACTAATAAATTAATATTTCTGTAAGGAAACAGAAATAAAAACTCAAAACAATTAGATAATTCCATTTTGAATTTTGCCATTGAACTGTTAAATACAGCCATTCATCTTAGTTCATATTCTGAAAACCCTCCTTTGGATTTCTCTGCTCCAAATCTCTTCTTTCTTTTTCTTTCTTTCTTTCTTCCTTTCTTCCTTTCTTTCCTTTTTGTGTTTGGTAAAGTAAAGCTGTGAGTGTATTTTGTACTGGTGTGCCCATAACTGATCTTGCAATCGCTTTGCTTCACAAGGCCATCCTGGAATCTCCAGAAAAACAGCTAACACTAAATGAAATCTACAACTGGTTCACGCGAATGTTTGCTTACTTCAGACGCAACGCAGCGACGTGGAAGGTAAGCCTCAGCCTGCCTTTGCCTCCTGCCTTTGATATCTGACATGTACAGAATAGACATTGCCGATGACATAACAAATTGTAACGACATGTGGACATGAAAATTTAGATCGGCAGTTTTGACACACGCTGGGTGCCTTATCTGCAGGAACAATTTGATATTTGGCAGAAAAATTCTTCTGCCTTTGGAAACCACTAATTGAATCCCCATTATTGGCTTTTATGTTCTGTGATTATGCCACGAGTTCCTCTGTGTGGTTGCTGCTAGCAGTGAAACTCAACCCCTTCAGCTGGAACATATTAGGAGGGGAGACAAAAAAAAGGAGGTAAAGTTATTGTGTCAGTAGAAGATACACTGTTTGTCTTTTTAGTTATGCAGACTGTAATCACAACCACCACGTTTTCCCTGGGATCTATAGATCACTAGATTTCTTTCCTCAATCAATTGACTCTTAACTACATATACAGATCTGTTATAAACTTCCTTTTTTTTTTTAAATCAAATAGCAGAAGCTTATTGAACATAATATGCAAGAAGCAAGCCTCACAATAACAAATGTGTTTAACAGAAATAAACTTGCTGTTTGGCACTTTAATTTCCTACCATAACCATCTCGGATATTGTTAAATAAGAAGTCTGGGGAGTTAATTTTATATTATATTTTGGACAGCCACTCCTTCCCTTTTATATAACATTATAGTGTCCACACTGGCCTCTGAAGCTAGTGCAATTGCAGAGGAATGAATGAAAGATAGGATTGTGTATCGCTGTAAAAATTGCAACCCTGGTACTTTGAGCCTCTCTTAATCTAGACAACTCTGTTACTCTCAGCCAACTTCAAATGATCAGGTATGGTGAATATGTCCCATACATGCTGTTTCATCAGCCTGTTCTGTTTTTCCTGTCTCAGCCTGCATTGAGGATTAATTCCTTCAGAGGATGGAGCTAAAAATGCTCCTTGGAAGTTAACTTGGTTTTCAGTAGGATGGTTTGCTTTTAATTCAGATCCCAGCACAATTTTGTACATTTTCAGCATTGGTCTAGAAGCTCTTAGGTTCAGGAAAAGTCTCTGTGATTGCTGCTTTGATTCTTCACTGCAGTTGGAAAACATGAGCAGTGTTTCACTTTGCAGCTTCCTCGCTATCCAGAAAGGAAATTAACTTTCCCTGATTTAAGATCCTTTTAGACCTGTCTGTCTTTTGCTGCTGGAGTGGTTCCAGTAGGACTTTTCAGCAGCTGCAGGTGTGGGTGCTAAAGTAAAAATCCTATTTAATTCCAGCAGCAAAGGAGAAGGGAAGTGGAGGAGGGAGTGGAAGAAGGCAGCAGGCAGCCCTGGCCATATCTCCTGCAAGGCTACTTTTAGGAACTGGCTTTGTGCATCATGTAAAATCCAGTCCCAGAAGCCACTTAAATGTACTTCTGCAGAGGAGGAGACAGGCTGAGCTGCAGACCCTGGAGCTTGCAGAAGGGCTGGATGTATCCCAGGGAGGCAGGTACCCTTTGGAGACCCCTCCCAGACCCCTTGACCTTGTGCAGGTGTCCAGGTCCTGCTTCACCCCAGGTTCCACTAGCGCTAGCAGAATTGGCAACTGCTTGAGGTAAAAGAGTTTTTTGTGCTGAAGACCACTCGGATGCCAGCCTTCAGGAACAGCAGGGATGAAAATGCAGCTCTGGATTGGCATATGATGGGAAGCCCACAAGGCACAGAACAAGCACAAAGGACTAATGGCAGTATCAGAACAATCTGAATGTATATGTGATGATTTGCACTCACCTTCAGCCTAAGGGGGTCTTTGGATCAGTGTTCCCCAAGTTTTGGGCCAGGGTTTGATGTGGGCACGCTTCCTTGAGCCCTCTTTCAAAAACACATAAGAGTGTAGGAATAAAGACCTTTAAAAAATGAACCTCTTTCCCAAAATGCAGTACAGCAGAGGCTGAGCAGTTATTAAAATAACAAACCCTTTCATTTACTACATTCAAGCATGTTCAGGGTAATTTTTCTGCAGAAGTGGCTTGCATACAAATATTTTTAACAAGGTAAATATATAATCTTACAATAATAGCTCCTAATTTTTCTGTTAAGCTGATTGCTGGGGGAGCACTGTGAACTGGTTCTGACAGGTCAGAGGCAATGTCTATTTGCTTTTATTTTTTGGAATAATTTGCTGGCACTGGGTCGCAGCCATGAGGCACAGGCTGCAGGTGTGGCTCCAAAACCTTGGGGTTTTGTTCAAATAAAACTGTTAGTTAGCAAGTATCCAGAGGCAGGGGAAACAAAACAATTTTTTTTCTGCCATGAATTCCTTAAATAAGTGCTCACATGGAAAGTAGAAGGTGAGGGCAACACTTCATGGACATCTTGCAAATATTCAACTTGTTTGTCTCGACGTATTCAGCAAGAGCCCGATCCAGCAGCCTCAACCATCAATTGCACATTGACTTCAAGAGAACAAGAACAGACTGTAAAGTATTTCTCCAGCATTACATTTATTTAAAGAAGAACACAAATATTCCTGCTCAACCATGTATTTAGAGACTGTTTACAAACTCCGAGGACTCACTTCGCTGAACTTTGCTGTGTGCGTTTGATCAACTGCTGTATGAACTACAAGATCAGCTTTCACTGGGGAAATAGGGTTATTATTCTTACATTTTGCTCCAGACTTGACAGTGTTCCCATTTTCACAGGAAACTGCCTGAGTTACCCAGATGTGGGCCAGCAGCCCTGGGTCGGGTTGCACTAGTGCGGCACCCACCAGCAGTTGCTGAGCTGGCTGATTTTAGCCCGTAAGGTGTGGGGCGTTTGCATGTTTTGCCTCCACCTCAAAATCAGGGATTTTGCCAAAAATTTCAAAAGCAGTGAAATCTGTGAGAGGTGGGAGAGGGAAAAAAAAATACTAAAAAATAAGAAGAGAAGAAAATAAGGGCAGGAGGAAGACAAGTTGACTTTCTGCTTGATTTCTGCCTTGCTGAGAGGAAAAGCATATTCAAGCTTCAATTTTCCACCAGTTCACAAGCAGATCAGTGTGGAAAAGACAAAGCACCCAGACTCTGCCATAGAATGGGGATGAGGCACCGACAGCCAGAGGAAATGTGTTTGCACTCAAGCATCTGCTGAGCAAAGGCAGTTCAAGCCCTGACTCTTCCCCTGTACTGGGGACAGGAGCGTTGGGGACTGCGCTAGCGATTGCAGAGAAATGAAAAAGTAGCAGAAGACTCTTAGCTTCCCCTCCCAGGCACACACACCACTGCCTCTTAATTTACATGACAAATGCACTGTGCTGTACCCTTTGTTTGCACAGTGATTTAGACATTCATGATTAGAGCTCTCTTTCACCATCAAGACCTGATGTTCAGTTAAAAAAAAAAAAAAGATGATGATGACGATGGAAGGAAAAAAAAATTGTAGTCTCTTGGTTGCCTAGACCCAGGCCATGTGTTTGGCTGGCATTGTGCCTGCTAACGAGTCAACCAGATTGACTGAATCAATGGTGCCAGTGATGATGGATGGAGTTTGTTCGCCTGCATATTTTCAGCAAATGGCTTCTTCTGTTTTCCCTGTTTACCAAGCCCCTTTCAGTGGTGCTGGGGACAAGCTCCATGTACAAATCCAAATGGCTTTGTAACAGGGTATTTGCTCAGAAAAACTCATAAAACGGGGAAGGAGAACTCCATTTGGGGAATAACAAGGTTCTCAGCACCGTTTCAGAGGGAGAAGGGACAGAAGAGCCACAGCTTGCCATGACCTAGCGAGGTGCCCCATTATGTCAGGCTTCAGCAAAGGTCTGAGCACGTCGGAGAGGTTGGCTGGGCTCATCCTTCCCCAGCGCCAAGCTGCAGAGAGGACATCTGAGCGTCGGATGCCATGAGCACGGGTCCCTCTGGGTGATGAGCTGTGGGGATATTATCACTTTGTTTCGGAGAGCCCTCCTCATGTTTTCATTTGGCAGAGGCTCAGATCAGTCAGTACAGTAGTCTGCCAGAAATAGGAGCCAACTTCCATATAAGAGCAAGCCACGGAGGCAGGAGTCAGTGCCGTGCTGGCCGGTGGGGTGCTGCCGAGCCCTCGGTCCATGCTGTGGGTGTAGAAGGAGGTTCAGCACCTGATTCACATTAGCCCAGCTGTGGGAAACCGCAGCAACACCAGCTCCGGTGCCTCTCTGCTAAACTGAGCCGCCTGTACTTACGTGAAACCCTTTCTGTTCTTTCTAACCACTTTCTTTTCCAGGAGAGGATAAACTTCTCTTTGCAGAGCGTATATATTTGTTTTTAAAATGCCTAAGCAATATTTCCCTTGTGTTCTGTATGAAATCTGCTGTATTATACAAGATGCATGCTTAAAATGATGGCTGTTCTCATTCACACTGGGGATAATTGATAAGAATAACTTGAATTTCTAATCGTGGGTATAAGCTTTTGTATTTATTTTGTCTTTGCAAAAAATAAGATGTAAAAAGCTGGGGAAAGCAAGCGGGTGCGGGGAGGGGAAGGGGCTTAACGTTGCAAAATGAAGGCTGTCAAGCTGACTGTGCTGCTGTTCTTGGACAATGATGAGCATTTTCTCATAGAAAGTTTTTGAATGTTTTCTCTTTTATACTTGCTGCAGAATGCAGTGCGTCATAATCTTAGTCTTCACAAGTGTTTTGTGCGAGTAGAAAACGTTAAAGGGGCAGTATGGACAGTGGATGAACTAGAGTTCCAAAAACGAAGGCCACAAAAGATCAGTGGGTATGTCCACCATGTTTGAACTTCTTAGCCTAGCTTGGATCATGCTTACAGTTTAACGTAGAGGCTTTTGGCTGCTAGCTGGTGTTAGACCAACCACAGGTGGTTTCACATTGTTTCAGTCAAGGGAAACCAAGACAAACATCTCATCACTACTGTTTGTATGCCCACCAGTACCCTGACCCTGCTTGCTTGGTGTTTGTTGCATCACATGCTAGTAGCTTTTAGGTGGCAATGCATATTAACCCTCACAAACCATTTGCTTATGCTTATTGCATTTTATTTTCTTTTTCCTTTTCCCTGTATTTGATGTCTGTTCTGTCCCCGATCCCGTGTCCCTTTGTTTCCACTTCATCTCCTTTGCTGCTGCTCTTGTCCCAGGGTGCCATTCGCACCAACCTCTCACTGCATAAGTGCTTTATCAGAGTAGAGGATGAGTTTGGGTCCTTTTGGACTGTTGATGATGAAGAGTTTAAACGTGGCCGTCATATTCAACGAGGCCGTCCTCGAAAATACTGCCCTGATGAAAACTTTGGCGAGCTTGTTGCACAGTAAGAGCTTTTACTTGCTTTAATTTTTTTTTTCTGCTGTTGCTTTGCTTTGCATGATTTACCCATCTCATGTAGACTTGCATTTCACGAAATAGTGACATCACCTTTGCTGCTAAAGAAACTAAATTTTTGGTTGTTACGTGTATTTTGTGTGTCCTACTCTGATAATCCAAATGCCTGTAGTAATAACTCTACTATGACATGTTTGTTCTAGCGTTTGTTTATAGTGCAATGTAGACTAAGATAATTATGCTGTTATAGACCTGTCAGGGAGACAGATAGATGCCAGGAAAGGCTTCAGATAAGTTTTAATTCTAATATTTTCCTTTTGCTTTTGGTTGTATGCCTTGTTTTGCAGCTCTTAATCAGGAATAGGGTAAGGTGCTTGTGAGACAGAAACGTTAAAAAAGTTTGAAAGCACAGCAAGACCAGCTGTAAAGATTATAATCAACAGGCCATCCTGTGTCTACAACAACCGTGCACAAATATTCCTGGGGTTCCCAAAGCAATTTTCTTTGACCTTTACTTGAAGGCCATCTCTCCAGGACAACTGATCCTTGCTGGTCCTTGTGGGAGGGGCTCAGTTAAAGACTCTTCTCACCATTATTTACTCCCACATGAAAAAAAAACAAAAATAAAAATGCTCAGTGAGCAAGAATACTTTTCAGAGATTTTTTTTTTTTGCATTGGCACTTATTATCTGGTTTGTATTCAGTGATTTTTTTATTCTTTTTTCCTCTCTGGTGGAACCAGTGATACTTAGATGCCTGCTAAAGAGAAAGCAGATTTGCTTGGCAATCATTTCCCTCAAATCTGTCCCCTTATGTAAACTTAAGATGACTAAAGGAAGGGTCCAAAATAGCACACTAGAATATTTTTTAATAAAACAGCCTTTAGGGCAGCGTGTTGTTTTGTGTGGTCCCTCACCAGGACCCTTCACCATTTGCCTGGCAGGAAATAACGTGGCTCAAATCCCCTCCCGTCGCGGTCCCTTTGCGAGGGGCTCTGCTGCCAGTGACTTTGAGAATAATTTGCATGAAGTAGTATTTAAAATGTCCCGTGATGCTTTTTGATCATAGCCTCCCCAGGATGGACCTTTACATGGTAACTGGCTCCCAGACACGACGAATATTGGAGAATTTCTCCTGCACACAGCTAAAATGAGCAGAGATGCCAAGATGTGCTACTAACACAGAGTAGTAGAACACATGGCGAGGTAACGTCAAGAGATAATGATGTTCCTTATTTAGTAAAGGCAAATATGATAACCATAGCCTAAAACTCAGATATTTTATTTAAATTAAAAAAAAAAGGAGAGACAAAAGAGAACTTGTGTGGAAAAACAGTCTCAGCTCTAGTTTTCTGGTGTGGGAGGAAGCGTTACATGCTTGAAACGCTCATACAGAAGTTGGTTGCATTTAACTCTCCTTTTTATGTTTTTCTTATGCAGTAACCCTTCTCTTATTAAAAACATACAGACCAGCCACACCTACTGCACACCTCTCAATGCTGCTTTACAGGTAAGATTAATGACTGTAGCAAATATGCAACAGAGGCGTGTGTCTTCCCCACTCATTTCAAAATATATTAGCCTTGCTCTAATTAGATATTAAATTTTAATTCCGTTAAACTTTTTTCTTAAGTGCATAAAGCATCATAGTCCCTGGAGGCAAACACATATCAGGCTGCTTCAGCATTAGCTAGATGCTTAGCATTTTGAATATTGTGGCAAAAAAATTAAAAGTTCACTTATTAATATTTATCAGCAGTATCATAATTTCCATCCTCTTATTTCAGAATTTCACTTGAGGCAAAAATACCACAAGTGTAATTACTCTAGCACAGCTATTAATGTGCTGAATGATAGGATACTGCGGCACGTGACCTTCTATTGTTCATGGGTTTAAAGAGAAAGCAGATCATTTTTCCCCCTTTTCTTTTAAGGGCTATTTTTGCATATCTTCCTATTGTTGGTAAAAAATAAACATTGCAATTCCTCTAGAAAAAAAAAAAAAAAGATAATTTTTATTGGTTTAAACTGTACTGTAATTGTAAGACAAAAAGTCTGGTTTTTCGCGATGTAGAAATACACAAAATGTCGGTGCACAATTAATAACTTGCAGCCTAAAAGTGTGCGTGTCTCCAGCCCTTTTTCATGTGCTGTGTATCAGGTTGTCATTTTTTTTCACCCTCTCTACAAATTCCCCAGCCTACCTCAAAAACCCAGGTAAAGTCAGTATTTGCTATATGAATTACAGATACAAATGCGTTACCGTGTCCTGAACTTGCAGGGGTGGAGTGTGCTTGGGTGGGGGTTCAAGCCTGTCCCACACTGTGTGAATTAACTGGGGAGGCAACATCATGTGTGGTTACACCTCGGTTGTTTGTTGAGGGTCGCTTCTTGAGAAGTTCATTGATGGCCATGGATGTTTGCTTGGGCAACTGTGTCTTGTGGCAGGTTTAGCGGCCTTCTCTCTTCAGAACCAAGAAACAGGAGATTATTAGGAGAGAAGCGAGGTTCTGCATTTCTTCTGATCATTTTGAGTTTATGCAGTAACTCCTGAAAAGCAAAGGAAGGCATGTTTAAATGAAGCAACTGTAAATACTATTCATTAGTAACTTATTTTCCCTTGAGTCTTGTGAAGTGTGATTTTTAAAGACTGCTTTGTCTCTTGAATACTATTAAGATTGCAGGCACATTTTGCATTCATGAGACTGAAAGGCAAAAACGAAATGATCCTGCATTTCTTCACATTGTTAGCTATGTGACTAATTTCAATTAATATGCTTATCATACGGAACTGTTCGTGTTTTATTTCTGAGACACGTGTCGTTGTCGTCATCTCCATCCATTCTTGTCTTTTGTGATAACCTCCAAACTGATTCCCACCTTTCCTGGAAGCGGCACATACTCGTGTATCGTGTGAGCTGAGTTGATGGAGAGAAGAGCCTGGGCCAGATGTGCTACTGCTGTGGCCCCCCTTATCAACAGGGGTGAACTTGCAGTCTAGAGCTTCCTCCCAGGGGGAAGAGGAGGGGCAGGCACTGATCTCTTCTCTCTGGTGACCAACAATGGGAGCAGAGGACATGGCAGGAAGATGTGCCAGGGGAGGGTGAGGTTGGCCATGAGGAAAAGGTTCTTGAGGCAGAGGGTGGTGGAGCACTGGCACAGGCTCCCCAGGGAGGTGCTCATGGCACCAAGCCTGACAAGATTCCAGCAGCATATGGCCAAGGCCCTCAGGGACATGGTGTGAATGCTGGGATTGTCCTGTGCAGGGACAGCAGTTGGACTGATGGTCCTTGTGGGTCCTTTCCAACTCACAACATTTGATGATTCAATGAATATCCATTGCACTGAGACAGGTCCTTGTTTAAGTTAAAAATGCACCAGCAGGTTCCTTGCTCCTCTTCCCCCACGGTGGATTTTGGTGGCAGGTGCCGCGTGGGCAGTTTGGACCTTGCTTGGGCAATAACCTTCCCCCTAGGACACAAGACTATTTTACCTCCAGTGCCTAAGTTCCTCTATCTAATTAATAATTAACGAGCAAAGTTCCCCCAGGTTTTGTGGACATCTGCAAAGACCGGCTCTCTGCACATCCCCATGAGCGCAGCGGCTGCCTCTCCGCAGACCGGGGGACGGCACGGTGTGCTGCGTGCCGCCGGGATGGCCGGCTCTGTTTGTCTTTGGTGAGGTGGCAGAGCCACCCCTCTCCTTCACCCCGACCCCTCTGACATCTCCTCCATCTATTTTCCCTCACTGCCAGGGAGAAGCAGCAGCTCTCTCCCCACTCTGTGTGCGGAAGGTACAGGGACTCCAGCTCTCACTAGCACTCTCTTTTCCCAGCGGGTTTCTGGGGGCTTCCAAAACAACCCCCTCCCCGTTATTATCTTTATAGCAGCTACTCCTCATGTCCCACCTCTCCCCCAGTAAATTGCTTTACTGCAATTACAAGTTATCACTACGGGTGAAGAACTTGAGTCATTATTTTGCCAAGTGCAGGAAATGTGAACCGTTCTTTGCATCCCTTAATCACAATGAGTTTGCCGGTTGTTGAATCAAGAAGATAAAAATAATCCTCCCTGTTAGAATAGCTTTTGTAATCACGTGTGACACATAGGGCTGCATACGGAGAGGTCAGTGTAAGGCAGGATAAAAGGGACTGTGCTCCTGAAGATGCTGCAGTCAGGGCTGGTCGTGCCCCCTCTTCCCATCCTGTTCCCCCGCCCTCTCTCCGACTGTGCTTGCCAGGGAACAGCTCTGCCAGCTTGGATGGCAACAAGCAGGTTTTGTCCCACGAATTAGGAGCAGGAGAGAGTGTTTGATGGGGAGTACGCTGGTATGAATTCCCCTCCCATGGGCAGGGTTTGCATCATGCAGACCTGGAGCCTGATGCATTTTTTGGCTCCGCTGCTGCAGCCGACTGACCTCTCCCCGGAGCAGGTCGAGCGCTGCCGAGCCAGCGTCTGTGGATCAACGGCACTGACACAGCTCAGGGAGCTGCGGGTGATGTCAGCCGGATCCAGCTGGGGTGGATGAAATGGTTAAATGTCCTTAGAGACCTTGGGCATTGCAGCCTTGGAAAGCCATGCATCCCATCCCCGCCAAACGCCGGGCTGCTCCGGGGCTCGGGCCTTCTGCGCCCCCACGGCGGCTGTGCCGGGCACAGGACTGTGCCGTCAACATGAGCTAATGCTGACACACAGTAAATATTAGCAGGCAGGACGGTGGGAATCAGAAGGAAAATATTTAACAGTTCATTCTCTTCCTACAAAGATTTCCATTTAGAAAGTTAACTCCGGTGTGCCTCTGCGTGGTATTTCTTCAGAACAAGGGAAAATCAAAATAAAATGGTCAGGTCTGTTACAGCTAAGGTAAGAGCTGAGTTGCTAAGGCTTAAAAAACTGGTTCCACACTGGGGTAGTTCACTGCAAGTTGGACTGGTTCAGTTAGTGCTAACTGCAGCTTCGCACTTGTGTCACGAGAAAAACCAAACTCAGTAACGCTGCCCTCCTGCTTGCTGCCTGTTTGCTCTGCTAGGAAGGAGTTATCAGCTGAGCGAGTTCTAATACAGAACCCAAACCCACACCTAAGCCACAAAAAAACCCCAAAACCCAAAGTCTCAAACATAATTTTACAAAATGAAAATAGGAAAAGGGCATTTTATTTTTTCCAGGAGGTGTAATTCCAAATAGGGAATGGAAAGCTCCGTCCTCTCACAAGTCTGTACATCTACAAATGTTTAAACCCAAATGTAAATGATGTTAAATTTCCCTTGGTGGAATCAGGGTGATACCTATCAGAAAGCACAATATTAAAAAAAAAAAAAAAAAGCAGTAATTGCAAATAATGTAAATGTGGAGAGTGTTTTGGAATAAGTGAGTGTGTTGTGCAATGTATAAAAATGTTAGTCATGGCTCTTCATATATGTGTTTGTGTCCCTGGCAGGCTTCAATGGCTGAGAACAGTATACCTCTATACACTACTGCTTCCATGGGAAATCCCACTCTGGGCAATTTAGCCAACGCGATGAGGGAAGAGCTTAACGGTGCAATGGAGCATACGAACAGTAACGGGAGTGACAGTAGTCCAGGACGTTCCCCTATGCAAGCAATGTAAGTACGGCAGGGATGGGCACGTGGCTCTGGAGGCCTTTGTGGCTGGTTCCCGAGGTTCATGGCTGGAGCAGCAAGAGAGACATCTCCGTTTGGGGACATGCTTAGGTTGACTAGAATCCATAAGGGCTGTTTACCAACTTCCACATAAAACCCGCCAGCTCAATCCAGTCTGACAAGCACACAGAGCTATAAAATTGTTACTCATTTGCGATTCTCTTCTTTAAACCTTGCAAAACCTCATAGGCAACTACTTTATTGGAGGAAAAAAATGTGATTTCTCTCCCCTTCAGTCCATGTGACCAGCATGGCTGGTGGGGCAGAGCTGGGAAATGGGCTTGTTTGGTGGGTCAGGAAAAAAAAACAACAACCCCACTCGACGCACAACGGCCTTGCTAAGCATTAACGATGGCACACGTGAAGGTCTGCATGATTTATAGATTGCTCTTAAAATATCAAAAGGAAAATTAATAGGAGCATTATAGCAACAGACGGCAGTATAATGAGTGCATATATAACTGCATGAAGTAACGGGGGATCGCCGGCCCTGCTCGACGTGAACGGCACCCGGGCAGCGAGCTGGCGCAGGAAAGGGTAAGGCAGGAAGGGTGTGATGCCCCCGATGGGTGTGTTCAGTATTTATGGGGTGATGGAGTGAGTTTGCAAAGCTGTAAATTCCCCCCTCCCCTCAAATTACATACTGGGTAATTGGCGACTGGCGAGGAAACCGGAGTTTATAAGTCTTGTAGTTCTCTAAACTCTCTGCGGAGCGGTTGGGTCCCTGTGCCAGTGGCCGTGTGCGGGAGCCGCGCTGCGTTTCTCCCGCCTGTGTCTGAAAACGGGCTGTAAAATTCCTGGCTGACTTGCCACGGCTCACGTTACGCATTAAAAAGAGAACTAATTTGTAGTCTTTTACTTCAAAGTAATTTGAATAAGGGATTTTACAGAAGTAAGTCTAAATCAAGAAGTAGAAAAACATTAACCTAATACCACGATAGTAATTAGTTGTGAAACTAATTAGCATTTAATGGCAAAAAAGTTTCCCACCTGCATAATGTGTTGTCAGAGAGGAGGGGGCACGAAGGAATCTGAGGCTCCGGATACTTTGATATTGCAGCATTTGAAATCAGTGCACAAAGTGCTTTGAAAAAAATAGTCTTTAAAGATGGCAACATTCATTTTTAATTAATAATTAATTTAAACATTGTCTTTTACCATTTACTTCAAAACATTCAAATAACGTGTTTAGCTTTTTTCAGTGATTGTTTGTGCAGTATTAATTATCTCTCCCAAAGTAGCGTTCCATGACACACTTTCCCTCGCTCACAGACGGATTCATCTTCAGGCAGTTTTAGTCACAATTTGTTATCCTCTGCCCATGACCACGTAGGGCCGGCGTGAAGGGACATGTGGAGGGACCTGGTAGTATTTCTCCAGAAACAAGACTTCTCCCAAGGGTTTCTCCTGGCCTAACAGACAGGGATGAACGTTTATGATGTTGCATTAATCCAAGTAATTATTTTTTTGCAAGTTCAAGGCTAGTGTAGTTCGTGCACTTCTCATTTCACCTCAGGTTTTGTTGGTCTTTGAAGAGTCTGTGAGAAGGGAAAAATAACTGAGTTGAAACAGGCTAGGACATCTTCCAGAACTGTGCATAGCCATGGACTTTGTTGCACTTAATAATCATCTCTTAGCACATTGATACCAAGGTGAGGGGCACAGAACAAATACTGGAGAGAGAGGAGGATGGGGGGGGAGGGATGCCTCATTTTCATTATTCACCAGAAAATCCAATTTTCTGTTGTAATATGGAAATGATTGTTTCCTGAGTGTTTTCATTTTCTCAGAATTGATAATATATGTGTTCTGTGCTGAACATTTCTTTTTGCTTAAGTAAAATGTGGCTGACTGGATGATGTTCCAATACCAGCCTCTGAGCTTCCCCGTTAAAACAGTGTTTCTGAGTAGTTTGGAGGGATCTAAAGCCAGAACACCATTCACACATTGCGGGGTTTGCCCTGTTTACTAAATAAAATCATGAGTCAACAGCAGATTTCCAGACCCCCTGCAACCTCTTATTTTCCATAAGCCTGCTTTGTTAATGACATTTTTCCATTTTTTTCTCAGAACAGATTTCCTTGTCATAATGCAAATTATTTTTTAAACAATTTCAGTATATTAGAATAAATCAAGCTTTAAACTTTATTGTAAGGTTTAAAGGACCTTGTTAACATGACAGCTAAGAAGTCTAACACTTTAGCTGAAGTCTTATTACCGCTCATTCGTTTCCTTTTTATGACACATTGAACCACAACCAGGGTTTTCTCCCCCCCCTCCCCTTCTCTCTCTCTCTCCTTTTGAAACACTAGAAAGTACTCGCATAATTACAGCTTGGGGACATAACACTTTCATCCTGATATGCTCTAAAGGTAGCCACAAAGCAAACTACTCCATGCTGTGTGCACCACCAGAACTCAGTGGCTTTAAACAACAGTCAGCTTTATTAAAAACTCCTCTGTTCCCAGAGTGGACAAACAAAAGAATTACTCAGATGTGAAAAGAAGGGGAATCTGTGTTCAGCAAGGTTATTTATTGTTAACCCCTTCTGGAGTCTTAGGCATCTACTTAAAAGGAATGTGCTGAAATTCTGCTACTATAAAAAAGAAATGGGAAACCCTTCCCCCCCCCCCTTTTTTTTTGTCCCCTACCCTCATTTTTTTTCCTTTTTGCCTAGACCTTTTTGGAAATTCAATAAACCTTTTTTGTAATTTACCTTTTTGGTAATTCAAGAGACTGAATTATTTACTCTCTAAAGGAAGTTTTCCTTCCCCAGTTTAGGGTTTTGCTGAGGTGGTAAATAGAGATTGAGACTTACTGGAGAGAGATGAAGGTCTCCCTTTGCCTTTGAGCTTATTTAAGCTTATTTCAGTTACCTGAAATGTTTGAGCGAAGTCACAGATTTGGAAAGGTTTCCTCCTCACATGCCACTTTGTGGTTAAAACTGACAGTACACAAGGAGTTGAATTTTTTTGGTTGTTGTTTTCCATGCAGATCTCTCCCTGGGGGGCTCTGTTACCCAGATAACCTTCTAATTTGGGGGATGGTTTTTGCCAAGCTCGCTGTCTGATGTTTGCCCAGCACGTGAGCTGCTGGAGGAGGCTGGCATGGCCGTGTCTCCCTGTGGCTTTGTGGCCCTCTCCAGCTTTGTCTCACTCAAGGTTGAGCAGCCATTTTTATAACTTGGTGCCTTGCTTTTCCCTCTTGAAGTTTTGTTTTTTTGACTTCTGGGAACCACACCAAACCTCAAAGAGAAACTCAGTTAAAACCACCTGGTTTCACCTGCTTTCATAACAAAACGAGAAGAGGCGCAGAGTTCGCTTTGGAAAGGTTCGAGGACCTTTGAAGGAGCTTTCACAGCATTTCAGGTGGTTGCAAGCACAGCAGGTACCTACTTTATCTGCTGGCACCCATTCACTTCTGCCCTCAGGCCAAGCAAGGGGTGATGTGGGGATGCAGTGGGACACTGGGATGTGGTCCCTGAGCAGCCTTTGGAGAAACTGCTGTCCATGTGCCGGGGCCACCTCTGCTGCACACAACGTTTGAAAATTTCCCATCTGTGTTTTCAAAAATAATACTTTAAAAAACAAAACAAAACAAAACAAAAAACCCCCAAGCCTGTCAGCAGCATCAAAACCAGAAAGCCAACAAGCAAGCCTTCTAAATTAAAACAGCACTCAAAAAGATTACTACCATAAAGGCAGAATAGCACACGCTTTATCAGTCTCTATGTGTAGCTGCTCTTTTCCCCCTTTTTCTTCTGTTTTTCATTTCATGTTTTCTCCCAAGTGAGGGGCCTCACAGCCTATTCATAATAGAAGTTTTTCTGGTTGCAGATAATCAGCATGGTTTCATGTTCACTAGGGCCACGAGCTGCTGGGACAGTTAGCACAAGCACACCTCTGAGACAGCGATCTGCTCGTGAGACTTTTTAGGTGCTAAAGTTAATTCTTAACCTCTGGTATTTGAATCATCTGCTCCCAGTCTCCTCCCTCCCCAGTTACCTTTTCAGTAATTAGGTCAAAATTGTATGAACAATGTCCCTCTCCTGGTAGTTTTTGCTAAAATTATGTGACAGGCAGAGGAACCTCTTTGCTCCCAGGGGTGTGTTGATAGGACACATATTTGTGAATTTGAAGAGAAAAGGTGTGTGTACGTGGATACTGCGTCACTTCTCCCCAGTGTTCCTTTGTTGGATGGGCTGGAAGGTGCAGTTAATACTTAAGTATTGATCTAGCACTTCACAACTCAAGAAGTTGAAATATGCAGGGACTTGAAAGGCATTCACAGCTCACATTAGAAATGTGTGTAGTCAGCAAGTTAGATGCTTCCTAAACTGATCCAGGCTCAAGCTGAAATAAATAAATAGGGTGTGATAGAGCTTTGCCCACTTAGAAGAGTACAACTGGTGCTCCCAGTTGAAATGGGCAGGGTTACCTTTGGCTTTGTATGTAGATACTGAGGACATTTTCCCTGTTTGGTGATTTATTCTTGCTGTCCATCAGTGCAATGGAGTACAAACAGTACTGTCATCCCTATCTGCACAAAACATAAAAAAATATAGTGCAGCTATTTTAAATCATTCTGCTTAAAGCTGTGCAAGGAGAGAAGAAGTCCTTACAAATGAAGGTTGTCGCTTCAGGTTATGTTTTCGCATAGCCTACATGAAAGAGTTAAATTAGCCTGCACAGAGAAAAAGCAAGACTAGGAGGTGGATATCAACTCAATGAGAGACAGAGTGGGACTTGAACTCATTAACACTTTATTTTAAGGGATTGCCTACAACATCAATTATTTAGGAAGCAAACAGGGTCTACGTTGCTGTGTCGCATTATTAATACTTGGTAATGTCAATAAAATCCTACTTTCCTATAAAGTCCCACCAACAAGACACTATTGACTCACATGGCTATTTTACATTTCAAAAGCTGCTGAACAAAAAAAAAAAAAGAAAGAAGAAAAGGTAATTTGTATTTGTATAGGATTTGTTGTAAATATGATTTACGAACAACATTTTTCAATTGTTATCATAGCCGTTTTGAATGACCAAGCCCCGCTCCCCTGCGGGTTATTCATGTGCTCTGCTGTAATGAGAAATTTGGCAGATCTCATCTCTTTAGTACATCCTTGTGCCCACCATGAGCTGGGGATCATGTTCTGCCTTGTTTACAGCTGACAGTGTTATTATTCTCGTTAGGACTGTGCTTTCTTATCATATTGTTGTGTTGAGCGAGCCTTTTCCTCTCTGTTTGTGTTTCCTGGCAGGGCTTTTCTTCCCTTATTGACAGTTTGTAAAAATATGCATTAATTTGGAGTTTAAAGCATGTATCATGGTGTCTCTTTGCTGTGTTTGCTTGAAGTTGATTAATGATAGAACCTCACTTGGGGTCGTCCTCTGGAGAGTTGTCTCACAGGTTCTGCATGTTAACGAGAGACGCCGCACACACAGCGAGCGATGATTAGCCCAGCCTCCGCCAGCTCGGCGGGCTGACAAACTGCTGCTTTGCCTTTCGGGTGCTTATTCCGCTTATTTATCCAAAGATTGTATTAATCAACTTAATATGTCAGCTGAGAGCGTTTTCTCTCCATCCTGAGATGGAAACCCTATCGAGGTGCTCCTCCCAGAGTGTGTTCCCGGGGAAGTTGAGCGCTGCCTGCCCAGTGTAGCCTTTGCTTGGCTCCAGTGGTCGGTGCAGAAGTTGAGGGTCTTCTCCTTGATGACCTGGAGCTCTTAGGCTTGGCACACCGGGTCTGAACACCCAAACTGCCTCACCTTTCTGAGTCTCTTCAGTGCTCCAGAGCAAATCTGGACAAGACTATAAGATTCCTATTGACAATATGGCCAGTGGAATGGAGCAGAGGGTGGAACCACACAGTGATTACTTCAGCACTCGGTTTCTGTTAAACTTTGTGGTACTTGGCACTCGCAACATCACAGTAGAGTCCTCTGTAATAGATTCAAATGATATTGTCTGGAAAACTGGGCCTAAAACAACTATTTTTGTTGACCCAGGCTGTCAAAACCAGTTTTTAATGATCGACTTACCGATTGACCGTGTTTTCTGTTTTTCCAGGCACCCCGTGCATGTCAAAGAAGAACCGTTGGATCCAGATGAAAATGAAGGCCCACTATCCTTAGTGACAACAGCCAACCACAGTCCAGACTTCGATCACGACAGAGATTATGAAGATGAACCTGTAAATGAGGACATAGAATGAGTATGTCTGACATCGTTATCCTGAGAATGAAGATTGGAAGAACACGTCAAACTTAGCTGTGAAATCTCTCCATTATTGTACAGTCTGGAGGATTCTCAGTCCACTTTGACAACTATGAAATATGTTGACTCTTAGTGCCATCAAGTATCCCATTTGGGAGTATTTTTGATTTTTCTACTTTTTGTTGAAAAAAGGAATTTGTACTCTGTGCATTGGATGGACTTGTTTGGTACTTGGGATTTTCCTCTCTTACATTCAACATCAGTGTTGTAAATTTGCTAAACTGATTCACTTGCATTTAGCAGCCAGCTGTGGACTGCAGGTCCTGCCAATTTTGGACACTTGAGGACATCAAACTGAGCATGTACACCTGAACTGCAGATCAAGTCTTTGCCCAGATTTTAAGGATTCCAATGGACAACATATTTGCACAGTACTGCATGTTGATTATCACTGCCTTTACTCCATTTTTTTTGTTTGTTTTTTTGGTTGGTTTCTTTTGTTTTTTCCGCTTCCATTTGGGATGGGGAAGGCCTGTGTGTGCACGTGTGTGGATATGTGTGTGTGTGTGAGTGTGTATAGCGGGGAGGGGTTAAAAGAAAACAAAAACAATTATCCCAAACTTTTTAATGTATTGCTTTTATTGCCCCACTGCTCCTCTACCATTTTAAGTTCTGACCTCAGGCCTCATCTGGGCCCAGGGCCTCTCGGAGGCTTCAACGTTTTCTGTACTTTGTGATGAATGTTAATAGGTGTTTTTATTATACGAAGCTGAATGTCATTGAATTGTTTGTAGTTTTTTTCTGTCATTCATTCCAGTTTCCTTCAGATGCCACCATGTTTTCTTTAGCTATGGAAAACATTCCATTTCGGTGTCTCCTTTTTCCTGTCCTTGTTTTTTTGAAAAGGTCCCAAATGCTGCACTATTCATGTGGAAGGGTTGTCCAACGGAGAGAGAGGAACGAAGTACTGCAAGAATGAGAATGAATGACAGATGAACATAGAAACACTGTAGGAAGCAACACAGATTCATTCCACAAAGCAGTATTTTTAATATATTTTTTGTTGTTGTTTAGGGGTTTTTTGATTTTTTTTAATTTTTTTTTTGGCAGCAATGGTGAATATTAGCAAATGCCACAAAATTGAACAGCACAAAGAAACATATGCAGCACCAACAGAGTTCACTTTAATATTAGAGAATGAAAAGTACAGTGGCAGGTTCTCGGTTGTTTTAACACGAGTTCTAATGGGTCAACAAATCTCTCTGGAATATCAAAGATTACCGAGATGGGCACCTATACATTTATTATTAGAATTTTTTAATATTATTTTTTTTTTCTTTTTTGCATTTGCATTTGCAAATAGTGGTTGGAAAGATTACTTCATTAAATTGTTATTGTACACGGTGATGTTTCACGGTTAAACATCAGTTCGGGATTGCTTGGTGGCATTAATCTGTTTGAATACAAATTAGATTTCAGATTGAACTTGTTACGGGAGTTAATAAGGACGGAGCCCCACTAATGCTAAAGTGTTAATTTTCAGCTGTGCAAATCCAGGACTGCAGTTAGGATTGTTATGCAATATTACACCAGCCAGTATGGAAACCTCGCCGTAGGAGACGGCACATCTAGGAGAGAATTCGCGCCGGGGCTTGTTAGGCAAAACTGGCCAAGCTCTTCAAAGCAAACACGACATACAAGATTGGTTGCCATAGGTCAGTAAACCTCGGTCACCAAACACCTAAAACGTTTTCATTCTGCAACCACTTTTCCGTCACTCATTTATTTATGTAGGACTGTAGCTTTTTTGTTTTTATTATTATTTCAAAAAAGCCTTTCAGAGCTTAATTTATATTCTTCTTTGTACCTTTTTTTTTTTTCCTAAAATTACCAAAGATATTACACAAAGGTAAATTATGTTCTCTGTTATATGCTTTATCTTATGAAGCCAAATATCCTCTTATTGTTGATCAAAGGAGGTTGAAGAATTTAGAGGGAAATGACAAGATGTGGGCTATTGCTAACCTGAGAGGGAAACTGCTCCTTTATTCTAGAAAATTTAGAAGGCCAAGTAGATGTCTGAACCAAAGTTGTTACTTTTTTATTTGCAATTCTTTACAGTGACCAAAATGAAAGTCTGTAAAAGGAGAATCGAGGAGAGCTTTTGAGGCTAAAACTAGGAATCAGTGTTACTGGTGGAGCTGTGAGAAGGGAGCTGGAGAAAGCAAAGACACAGTTATTTCGTGGAAAATTAGAGAATCAGATAAAGGAGACAGTTTAATAAAATACAGAAGAGAACAGAAAAGCTCCCACAATTTAACTGGACCACATAATAGTATTTCTAGAATTAAATGGAAAAAAAAAAATACTGTTTGGCCTTTGGTTCTACAGATTGTGTGCCACTTCTGTTTCGGGACTGTGCTAGGATGACTGCTTTAATTTTGGTTGATCTTGGCACATTTGCTCAGTTTTGTTTAGCTTTTGGTCAGCATTTTTCATAAGGAAATAACACTCCTGTCCACTCATAAGCTTTGGTACAAGAAATTTTATTGGCAGTTACTTTTATAAAACTCAACTCTGCTTTCTGTTTCAAAAGGCAAAAAAAAAAGAGAGAAAAGAAAAAAAAGGGCAGTCTGTGGTCATTTGAAACTTTTTTTTTCTTTTTTTTTCTTTTTTTTTTTTGTTTTAAATTATATCCAGGCAGCTTCGTGACGTGCCGGCAGTAGCCAGATGGGGTTCATGAGAATTGAGCCTCGTGCTTCTAAACTGAGTGGTTTGCTGGTTAGTTTGGTATTCAGAAGGGGATAAAAATCCGGTAGATTAGTTCATTCTCAGCATGTGTAGCTAGACATGAGTAAAAGATAACAGCATGAGAAACTGTTAGTACGCATACCTCAGTCCAAACTGTTAGGGAATGAGTAAATAAAAAATACATTTCACTCAGTTGCACTTAGTTGTATGTCTTGCATGCTTAGTCTAAAGACTGTAGCAAAAAATATTAAAAAAAAAAATTAAAAAAAAAAAAGAGAAAAAGAAATAAAAAATTAGATTTGAACATATCTGGCAGGTGTCGCAGCCTTGCAGAAGAACCAACTGAAAATCTCAGGCTTTACATCAAGCAAACTTCACTATGATTTTTACAATTCTGATTCTGTATCCCTTTGGATATACAGTTGCTTCTTTAGGGAGGGGTTTATTATGTTGTACATATATATCCCACTGTGTCTGTGTGAGCCTTTGTCTTTCGGGGGGTGGGTGGGGAGGGAGGAAAAGGTGGAAAGGTCCTTTTTTTTAGATATCATTCCTCAAAAGGAATAAATGCAGACCTGTTTGTCAAAACACCTTTTGCTTTTTGTGCAACTGCTTTATATTAACTATACTAAAAAAATAGCTTTGAAAAAAAAAAAAACTACTGTATGTAATGGAATTGCAGAATACGCTGCACATGTATTTTATTTAGTTATCCTTGCTTTAAGAATATTGGATGACATTTGCTGACATGTGGGAGAAAATCCCTGACTTTTTTTTCAGCTTTTAAATTGTAACATAGTTGACAGATTTTTTGTTTTTCTCCTGTTATCATTGATCGAAGCGTTTTTGTACAGTTTTTGTGTTTAAGCTGGTTTTTTTTGATACTTTCCCACCCCTTCTGTTATCTTACCACTGCCTTTTCTGGCTGTCTTAAAAAAAAGTTCATATATTTGAAAGGAAAAAAAAAAAATCATTAAAAAAAAAAAAGAAATGTTTTTCTCCTGCTGCAGTAAATATTTTGCATGATGAATTCCAGGGTCACACTTTCAAAGTTTATCAGTGAAGTAGTGATTAATAATGGGGAGTGTCAAGCTATTGAACTTTTGTATAAAAAAAAGAAAAAAAAATACAAACTTTACAAGGTGCCAAGATGTAAAGACAATTTGTTACATGTTTTTTTTCTCAAAGAAAAGCGTACATTATGAAAGTAGTACCATGTATCAGGTAAATCGCTGTCAGGAATGAGAGTCAAAGCCTTCCTTGTCCACAAAAAAAAAAAAAAAAGTTTGTAAATGTAAAACCTGTTAGGTTTCTGCATTCAACTAGAAGTGAAATGAAAAATCAAGGCTTATGTAGAATAAGTGACCACAAAAAAAAAATATATGGAAATAATACCTTTTTTGATTCTCACTCGCAAGAGGTCCTGCACCTCCCCTCTCCCGGAGCTCCCGCTTCGGGATGAGACCGGGGCAGGGATTCTGGTTCTACAAATATTGCAGATCATTAGATATTTTATATATATACATACATAAAAATATATATATATATAAAGTTTTTTAAAATAATTTTGAACTATTGTAATTTTCAGATCGCCAATAACCTCACCTTCATTATAGCATGGTTAAAAACAAAAAAAGAAGTGTTTAAACTCTTTTGAAATCCTTTGGTACCTTTGGTTTCATGAACTCAGAGTGAGTTTTTCGATGTTTCAGAAGTCATTTAGTATTCTGGTCTTGCGAGGTGCATTTGCAGGTAACGACTGCATTTTAATGGGCCCAGAACAGGTAACAAAAGTCTCTTCTACCCATAAGCCTTGATGAAAATGGTACAGTCCCGACTGTTAGCATGGTGCTTCGTGTGTATGTGCTGCCAGTAACAAGAGGTTTTTTTTTTTTTTCTTTGGGTTGTTTTTTTTTTTTTTTTGATAAGGCATAAAAGAAACTCATTCCTTACATCAACTGTAATTCCATCATTCCATGTCTGTTGATACAGACAATAAAAAATGTTGTGTAGTCAGTACTAATTACTGACATTATAGCATTCTCAAATGCAATAAAAATGCTGGTTGTTCACACTGGTAATGCACGTTGCCATGTCCTAAGTTTTTGTTTTGTTTTCCACCCCCTATGACTCTCATCTCACATCCCCCAAGGCCCCAGGTCCATGGAGCTGATCCATGGAGCAGCTGGTTGCATCTCACCCATGTCCCAGCACGGTCATGGACAGTCTCGTTGCTCTCCTTGGGTCTCCCCCAACCACATCCAATTGCAAGATCTTTTAGCGACCGTTTCACGGCCGGTCTGGGCAGGGCAGTCGGTGCTTGAGCACTGGCAGAGAGGAAGATGCTGTCATCAAAGAATTCCTCCACTTTTCCAAGAAAGTCCATCAGCTTTTGACCATTAGAGTCATGGGGAGTTGAGGGTATTTGCTTTCTCATTGGACTCCCAAGGGGAAAGAGTGAGGAAGGGGTTTGGGTCCTCATTGTGCAGACCCTTTCAAGTGTGGTGTCCTCCTGGGAGCTGCACTGCCAGGTTTGGTAGGAAGAGCTCCACACCTTGTACCTGTGCCAAAGGGGGTTTGCAGCATCAACTGGTTGGTCCACAAAACCATGAGGAGCAGAGTCCCAAGTCATGCTGTCACCTGAGACAAACTTTAAAGGAAAAACCCACCTTCCTTTCTTTCGAGTAAGCACACATTTATTTTCTTCATCAAGTTTCATAAAGAAAAATAAAATGTTTAATAACTAGCATTAGCAGCAAACTGAAATTTCAGAGGAGAGATTTTTCATGAATAATTCATTAAAATTTCACATCTGCAAGATTAGTCATCCAAATAAAATGCTAATGTCAAAAACATGCACCGTCTATAATATTCTCATCAAGAAATCTTTTTGCATATAATGATAAATGCTTAAATTAGTACAAATGATTTTATAAAAATATTCTATCATAAAATTATACCAGATAACTACTTTTTTTTTGAGGGGGGAGAGAATCTTTGCACACTCATTATAATGTGTCTCAAAATGGTATTGACTGGTCGCTTTTAATAATCAAAATAGAGAGAGTAAAATTAGGGTTTGGTTCTGTATTGCACTTTTATCACTAGTGAGGTTGTAGTGAACTTGAGAGGTCTCAATTTGGGGATTAAAATGTCCCTAAGTCACTGGAAACAGATTGTTAAGGCACAACTTGGAGCACTCCTGACAGAACAGACATCGTGTCTAAAACGTGAGTGGGAGAGTCGCCTCCAGGCAGGCGAATACACCCCCGAGTGAATCCCTGCGGAGCTCTGGGCTCCTCTCTTTGGGGACAGTGTGTCCCCATACAGGTCACCAGGAGAGGAGCCAGGCAGGTCATGAGCTGTGAAGCCATCAGAGTTGACTTGGGTATTTCACCTTCCTGGACATCTTGGTGTTTATGTTGAGAGACCCAACCGTGTTGTTTGTCATCTGCTGACGTTCTGTGGTCTCTGATTTAAGGAGAGCTGCTGGGTTAGGTGCCAAAAGCAGCTTGTGCTGAGGAACTGGCACTGAGTTGAGGAGCAGGATCAGGCCCTTCCCCTCCTGCTGAGTTAATGCTGCCTTAGCCATGGATGAGAGCCTGGCTCTTTGCTGGATGTCGAACACAACATTCTGTATCATCTTTGTGTTAATCCCATTTCTCCTCCCTGGCAGCCGTATCCTGGAACATCACAAAATGCCTTCCTGCTTCACAGCCCTCCCACCAGCAACAGCCAGCTGGGAAATACCTTTTCCAGTCAGAAATGCTGTTTTCCACCACAGCTGAAATGCGCTTTTATGGTCAGTGGTGAGGCAATGCGTCTCTGAGTAGTTTCCAAAGAAAGCTGGAGCCAGGGCGTCGTTTTTTCTGGATTTCTCCAAAGCAGCAGAAGATAAGGGGGTCCCAGCAGAGGAGCTGGAGGCCCAGGAGGACGTGGCTGCTGATGTCCTCCGTGCACACCCAGATGCTTTCTGCAGATGAGCTGAATGGTAACATTTAACTTGGGCCATGATCATAGAATATGACAAATTTTACATTATTGGACTAATTTAAGGGCCTGGCAATTCTTGGTGCAGAGACACACACACCTTTCCTCACAACAAAGTCTAATTAGCCCTTCTTGACCTATTAATCAGGCTCTGTCTTCAATGATGATGTTAAATGTTCATTTAATGGTGTGTTAATCAGGGCTCTCTTTCAGCTTCGTTGCAGCGATGGGTGGTTCCATCACGTTGAAGCTCTCCTCATCCTCGTGTTGCCACGCTGGTGGCAACAAACTGATGGCAATGACCAGCGTGGTGGGACAGGGCCCTCGTGCGTGTTTGCACCCTATGTGCTGTCTGCACCCCTTTTTGTCCCAAACCCTCAGGGCTGAGCTGTAGCAAAGTCCTTCTTTTTGCCCCATTTTATTAGCTTTGTTCGGTGTCTTCAAAGTAGGTGAGCTACAACTGGTGAACAACATCACCCTGGGGCATTTAACAAAAATAGCCCCACTTCCTTTTTTATTCCACAGAGAATTTCTCTGTATACCTGGAAAAAAAAGAAAAATAAAAAACAAAAAAACCCCACCACAAAAAACCAATACCCACTTTGTATTTATTTAGAGGAGTCCAGTGGCCATTCTTTATGCATCTCAGAAGCCTGAAAAACATATATATATTTTTTTTCTTCAAGTTCTAATGTTAATTTGAAGGTAACCGTCCTTTCAAGGATTAATTCCAGCCAAAGCAATAACCATTATTTACCAGAGTTTGACATTTTTATCACTCATCATATTAGCAAATTTCCATTGAAAATGCTAAAATGGTTCGTCATAAGGCACATAACTGCTTTGGCTGTAAAAATGACCAACACAAGTGCCTGTACTCAAACATTAAATTATACTGTAATTAATAAAGACAGTTAAACTGTCTACTAGCAACAGCAATTTAGGTAACCACATTTGATCGGCTATAAATTGTAACTACATTAAAATTCCAGAAATATTAGCAATATGGATTACTTGATGGAAATAGGTGCTGATCACCAACACTCCTATTTTACAACGGAAGCACAGGTCATGTTGGCCACAAAACTGTGGGCGAAGATCAAGGCTGAGTACTTTTAATCTTGTGAAACAAGCAATTACAAATAGTTGCATCGATTTGTTAAAAAGCTTTAGGTGACATAAATTGTTTCCTGTTTAGCTTATTGCTCTGATACATAAATGTCACGGAGTATAATATTAATTAGGGTCAGGGAACAACAAGGGTCGGGTGATATAGTGTACGCTCAAGGATGTGTCAATCCTTTGTGAAGGCGAGAAAAGCTCCGGCCCCTTTGCGCCGCAGCCCTCGCTGCCGGATTTTATGTGATGACAAAAGAAAGTAAAGGAAACCGTGTTTTAATATGTGAAGTAATTACTTTAGTACTAGTATAATTTTACGGTTTAGGATAAATTACAATGTTTTCATTCTCCTGCTCTTGCCACATAACATAAAAATCCACATATAGCATCAATAAAATAGAATACTGTTTATAAAGGCTTTCTGCTGCACAAGACCAACACTATTCCTCCTAGCAGATGGAAAATAAGCACACATTTCACTCGGGTGTGTGTTTCTACACTTAATATATATATATATTTTTTTTAAACCAAAAAATGGGCCATGCAGGTTATTTACTTAACATAAATCAAATGTATCATATACACTGTTTCTTTGGATTGGCATACGACTTAGAAAAATACAGTAAGATACTGAAAAATCTGGAGAAAATATATTAAATATGATTTTTACTGTAATAGAATATTAATGTAACCCAATGCTCATTTCCCATTAAGTTGATCCCTTTTTAATACACACATGCTTTTTATTATTTTGCACTCATGCGAAAATTCCACATTCAGAGAGTTTCCATCTCCTTAGGAATGTCTCTGGCAAAGGCACAGTAAGAAATAGAAAAAATAGACAGCAAATACCGACCGATAAGATGTGGCGAAACGCTGATGAACTGGAGCAAAAGCCAATGATATAATAAAGGGTAAAAAAGGCATTCGGCACTGCGAGGGGAACAGTAGAAACAATTACACTTTAAAACCCCTCCTTCTCGCTGCCACTGTACCACAGCACAGATGAAAATGTTTGATTTGCAACATAAAAGATTCATTAATTACCACTTGAATATTTAAAGCTATTTTGCAGACTAACAGAGGTAGATAAAGCACTGAATTAAAACCTCTAATAAAATTGTAAAAATATTTCTGCAAGTTTACCAGCGTTGCGATTCCTCCCGGTTTAGGGAGCCAGGAGGAGGCTTGGTAGGGAATGATCTTTTAATTCAATTTAATTTTTTTTTGAGTGGGTATTTGAAGCAAGAGGGTGTGATTGCACAGCGCTATTTGTCTCTCGTTTTTAAATGTTTACCAAATACTTCCTTGGACTCTCTCCCTTCACATGTGGTTGCCCTTCATGGGAGAAGTGGCTTCTACAAAACAATACAGTGGGTGATGAGTGTGTTTGAGCTATACATTCATTTTAATACATTGCCATATACAGTAAAAACATGTCTAGTCAGAAGTCTGGTGTAATATTCTCTCTGATACAAGGCAGTTGTACTTTGTGGGGAGAGAGAAAAAAAAATCTGTTAATCCTATTATAATTACCCTTGTTAGTGTTAAAAAAAAAATTAAATTGGAACAGTATCCTCTTTTGCAAAAGTGGAGAAGTCACTAAAACAGCAGGAATGGCTGTTGTGGGGAACATCTCTGGAACCCTATGGCGCACCCCGAATTTACCCCGCCGAGGCTGAGCTGTCAGCTCCAGGCTCACTGGATCTTCTGGATAAATGCACGGGTTATGCACAGTTGTGCATGCACACCCAAAACCACAGTGTAAGTTAAAAAAAATAGTAAAAAATAAGTGTATCTATTTATTTGCACAAGTGCCTGTAGGCAATGCAGCCGCCCAGCATTGCGAGCCCCACTCACCAGGCGATGGAAATCTTGGTGGCTGAGGAGTGGAATTTGACACTTGACAATTGCATATGTTAATTTTTACCTGTTTGCATTCAGTTGGCAGTCAGATTTTTTTAATTTTTTTTTTTTAAACCCCCCCCCCCACATTCTATTTTTAAACAAGTGACTATTTGAAATCCACAACAGTGCAGCGAGGGCTTGATTGCGGGATGAGGGTTGAAAGATACAGCAACAGCTCTTTTAACAGTATGTTAACGATGATGAATAGAGCCAAAGTGTATGGATTTAATAAGAGAAAAACAGTCACAGTTCTTTCTCATTGTCATTAATTTATGCAGTTGGCCAATGAAATGAAAAAAAAAATGTCCATTTCTATTTGGGTACACCCTTTACACAACTGTTCCTGTTGGAGTTATTGTGTGTCCACTCCAATTAAAAAGATTTTGAAATTATTCTGCTGTATTTGGATGCAAGGTGCCTGGTTCCAAATATTACTGATAGGTCCAGAGTGCCCTGGGAGGTTGTTGCCAGCAAAGGGAGCCCCGTCACAGGCATCACCATCTGCCGTCACCTGGGCTCCACCTTCACCAGCAAATCATAACATCCAGGGCAGCGGCTCTCCAGTCCTGCCAGACAGGAAAGGGCGTACTCAAAATATTTCAGGCCTTGCCCTTGCTTATTGTTTTTGGAAAGTCCTTTTTTTTGGTTGTTTTTTTTTTTCTTTTGGTTCAACCCACTTGTTAATGTTCATTTGTGTTGGGCACGTTAAGAGCCTGTCAGTTTATATCATACCAGTGAGTGGAGGGGCATTTGGTGATGTTTGATGTATTTTAGACTAGAAAAATCCTTGTTGGTGTATTTGCTGTGTTAGAAAAATTTATTTCTGTTAGTAGTTCATATATATATGTGTATCTATACCCATATATACTTTTTATGTGCTTTGGTATGTCTATAGAAATGAAGTTATGCTAAGCAGAGGAGGGAGGAGCCCAAGAACTACTGACCTCCCCAACACCATGTTCAGCACAGACGTCCCCATCGTTATTAGCAGGAGACAGGAGCTGGCCCTGACCTGGCAGTGCCTCGTGCCCATCTTCACCTTGAATATCAAGAGTAGTCTTGTGTATTCCAAAAACATCCATCTCATTTTTGGCTTTGCCACTTTTGTAGGCATGCAGGAGGGGAAAATTATATTCGTGAAATTTATGGAAAACAAAAATAAGAAAAAGAAAAACAGAAACGTTATTATTTTGGCAACGTCCAGGGTTTATTTTTCACTTACTTGTTCAGGTTGGGATTTTCCCATTTCCTAGATGTACTGGACAGACTTGTACTGTGTATAATTGCATGGGCAGAGCTCTGGAGAGCCTTCCAAACACATGATGTTTATGCCTCATGCTCACCCTTGCTATTTTTAGATGTTGCTACTTTATGCTGCATTTTCAAAGCTTCCCTCTGACACCTCATGCAGTTTGGAACGTTCTCACCTGTTTACAACACTGGTGAGTGCTGGCAAGTTCAAAACAAAAACATCTGATAAAAATCAAATATTATGTTGCTAACTGCAAAGTTCATTTCCCCTCAGAAGTCCTGCTTTAATTATAAAACCCGCATAACCCATTTCCTTTGGTGTGCAGAAAGGTGTGTAATTAAACTATCAGCGTAATACCTTCTACATGTAAAACCTGCACTTATGAACTTTAACTGCTGAATAAAAACTCCTATTACATGACCATTAAGTATTATGAATAAAGCAAGTCATTGTAGTACTTGATTAATTTTTATGCACTAACCATAGTGTTTGGTACAAATTTGGTTTCTGTAGGTGTCCTCTCTCTTGGTTGTCCTGGTGGCTCAGCCACCTTTACCCAGCTCTGAGGCCATGCTGCTCTCTTCATGCATTTCTCCTGGCCATGGCCAGCCCCAAGGCTGTGGTCACCCCAGAGGAGGAATGAGCTTTGCTCTGTGTCTGTAATGTCTCCATCACAGTGTAGCTGGGGAACAGGGCACAAGGTGCCAGTGGGGAGGACCAGGTCCCCTCCATGGGAGAACTGCTCTGTGCAGGGCTGAGCCCTGACTCACTCATCTCACCTCTGTGTGAATGGAGTTGTTACTCTCAGCTGGGTATTATTTAACTAATAAGGGAAATCTAACTTGATCCTCTTTGATGCCAGTGTGTCAGCAGATTCTGGGAGGAGAACCTCTCCATGCTGCTCCTGCCTTCTGTTTTACAGGATCCCAGAAGCTTTGCCTTATACGTGCTACCTACAGCCTTGGTCCTTCCAGAAATGTGTCCTCCACATATCAGCATCTTGCCAAGTGAAGTATGAAGGCAAAAATAAATATCCCAGCTAAAACCCACAACTCCAAAATCTTAATTGACAGCAAGACAGAGCATGCCAAGATGCTGAGGAGGATTATATGGCACTGGTCCTGGCTGCGAAGGAGCCTGCGCTCAGCAGCCAAGAGGGCATCTCCCATCCTACGTGCAAACATTCAGGTCCCCGAGCCATTATTCATCAGTTCCTTGCAGCCACGTTCCCATATGCTGCATGATGATTATATTGAGGCTGATCTTTGAAGTCTGGAGTCAGGAAGTTTAGCTCAGTTGTAATCAATAGCATTTCCAGCTCTTGGAAATCTGCGCTAACCACTCAAGGCAGCCAGTCTGCATTATGTCCTTGTCATATGTATATATTTGCATGTTCATTAGCCATGTAGTAGCACAGCTGTATGTGGTTTCATTTAGCTTTTAATTATCTTCTTTGGGTTGCTGTTTTCATCTCCACCAGACTTAGCAAAGAAAAGAAAATCACTTAGGCAAAATAAATGCTGCTGAGCAGGTCTGGGGCAAGGTCTACTATTTCCTTGTGCATCCTCCTGTTCTGTTGCAAAAGATGTTTGGTTCAAAAGTTCCAATGAATTAATAATAAATCTGTCTCTTCATTTCCCCCATCATGTGCTTATCTTATTCAGGTGGTTGTGGGTGTAATTTTTCATTTGCAGCAGGTGGTTGTTTACATATTAGATAAACTCCATCCTTACAATCCTTGGCATGGATGTTTGTGTTTGCTCCGACAGCTGCTGTTCCAGCGCTCGCTCGCACACAGATCAAGGCATCCTCCTCTTTTGATGGAAATGACTCATAGCTCGGATGAGCTGAAACCAAAATACCATGCTCAGCTGCAGACACCTGCATTCATGCACTGGGTTTAAAACTTAGGATGTGGGTTCTAACTAATTTTATTCTCTTCAGGTTCTTACACCACACCCTTTATTTTGGTTTCTGAGAAATTTCCATTAGTAAGAACAAAACAAAGTGACTAATTTCTGCGTTGAACTTTCTTCTCCTTTTCTCCCACCTCCCCCAATGCACAAAGAGAAAAATTACGTGATTTATTTCTTTCACCTCAATTACTTGTAGCAAGTCCAGCCCTAACGCACTCTGCTTTGTTTCGCTGCCTTGCAGGGTCAAAGGCTCAGGGGTCATCTTTAGTTTAGCAAGCGGGGAGGTTATCTGCAGCTTTACTACCGTGCAGACTGAACTGGGGTGCGATGCTGAGGACCCCCCCTCCTCTACACCCCTGTCCCTCCTGTGCACAGCATCACAGCCCAGGAGGAGCGTTGATGATGAGGCCAAAATTATTTCACAGCAGTGAAAACGAGAACTGAGCTTTTAAATACTTGGTGACTTAAAAGCAGATATGGAGAGGAGGGGAGCTGGAGGGTGCTGGATGTCTCCATCACTGGAGAACCAGGAACAGTGCTGGCAGAGCTCAATTGAAACACAGCTGAGTACCCCAGCACAGTGGGATGGGGGCAACTGGCTCAGCATAGCTGCCTCTGAAATTAGAGATTTTTCTTTTTAATCTTACAAACACAGTGTAGTAGAAACACAGAAGTGGCAAAACCCTGGAAGTCCTCAGCTGCTGGCTGGCTCATGGGTGTGTGGGCTTCTCCTTGGCTAATGGAGGGTATCACCAGGCTTCACTAGGGAATTAAAACCCCTGACTGACTGGTTTGCTGATGAGGTTGTGCTCTTTGAATGAGCCCTTTGACTCAGCTCGAGGCAAAAGTCACTGCTGGTTAGAAAGTGCCCACGAGTCTTGATACATTGGTCTACCTTCATCCTTACTGTAGCTGATGTCCAACAGCCTCTCCCTGCAGAGCAGAGCACATATCTGGCTGATGAGTTAAAACAAGTCCTACTTGGGTCTTTCAGTGGTGGCAATTGGCACTTTACTGCCCTTGATGATTATTTTCTTTGTTAAAGTAACAGGGCATATTCAGTGCTGATGCGAGAAAGCACAACTTAACTGGAGCCGATGGTACTGTTTTCCTGTTACACCAGTGGTTTATCTGGGGAAGAATTCCCAAGTGCCTGGTGGGGAATTGGAGCCAGACTGCCAGGTGCAGATGGTGTCTTATCAAAGGGTGATAATTGTTCATGAATCACCTCTGCATCACCTTCCTTGCACAGAGTAATGGCTGGAGCCAGCCCCATGTTCTCTGCTTGCCATTGTAGGAGCTCTCCTGTTGCAGGGGAAATATTTTTTTATAGTTTGCTTACCTTGACACTTCAAACATTTTCCCAGCAAGCTGGAGGTGTAATTAAATGACATGCCAGATGCCAGTGTGCGTTATATTATACCACCTCTCAGCTGGGCTAGCGAAAGGGAATGAATGGAGCCTTAAGACAGCTCACCTATAGATACTTATTATCTCTTTTCAGTAAAGAATGGGTAAGGTTGAAGAGAATGTCAGTAAACCTGTAATTTTCTAGCCTTTTGGTTACTTCTGTTCTTCTGATCCACCAGTGATGGGAAGTTTTGTTGTACTTTGTTCTGTCAATTGTGGCATCTCTCCAAGAAGGCAGCAGGCTCTTGTGTCACATATACATATTTATGGTAAGGTATGTTCTGATCTTCCTGTTTTGCCTGAAACCAGGTGTTCTGGGCCTTTTGAGGTGGGTTTTCAGCATGGTCTCTTTAGGGCAAAGGAGCTTTTGGGGCAAAGCTTTGTACCTGTAAGCTAAAAAAGCAAAAGCTTGCTGGGAAAATGAGAGCAGGATTTCGTAACTTCAAACTTTACTATTTTTGTAACTTTAATAATATGATTTCTCGAACGTACTTGCTTACTTCATTGTATCTACTGCCTCAGAAGGTGGATCTAGTGTATCTCTTGGCTGTTGCACTCAGGTTTAAGAGTGTTGGGTTTTCAGCTTTGCAGGACACCAGCCCAGTTCTCGGGGAGACAAGATGTTGGCTGTCATAAGACAAACTTGCCAGTGAGATTTATTTACTTACTTGGAAGTGCAAATGTTATTTTAATAACCAAGCCAGCACGGGAGTGGAGGTGTTGGACATACTCATCGCTGGCCTGAAGAAGGGTTTGCTGTAGCATTTTGTAGTCCCATTTCTGCTGGTGAGGTGTGCTCTGCATGGAGGGTAGGTGACCAAGCCAGGAAGGAAAAGGACTGCAAAAGCAAGGTTTCTGTTTTCTGCCATCCCTTGGAAAACCCAAATCTTGATAGTTCTTGATAGTCTGGATATTTATATTTATCAAGAGCATGGCTGTCATGCTGTTTTAGTACCAGTGTTCATAACAAATTGATGACTTCTTGTCATCTGGAGAGCCAAAGACACTGACCAGCCCCAGTTCAAGCTGATCTAGAGCACTAATTCCACCAGCAGCCAGTGAGGTTCTCCTCTGCTTTTTGGGGGTCAGACATTTCATTTGACAGAAAAAAAGCAACAGCCTGAAACTTTCTCATACTGTCAGCTCAGCGTGTGCAGGGCATTTCTTTCCGAAGTGAGCTGTGCTCATAATTAAAGATTAATTTACTAGCACTAAAACCAAAGCTTTCCTCAAAGTCTACTGTCAACAGACATGCTCCCTTTCAGTGACATTTGCATTTCTAATTGGGACTGCTTATTACCAGAAAGTCCCTGCAGCTGAGATTTAATTTGCTCGTTGTTCTCTTAAACCAGTGCTCTGCAACTGATATTACCTACTCTTGCTTGCAGTGGGTGTGTGTGCTGTGAGTGGGCACAATTTGACCCCACCAGATGGGCATGAGCAGGAAACCTCTTCGTGGAGCAAGAAGATGGCTTGTCAGTGAGAAACGGTGCAAAGGTCAGTCCACCTAGAGAAGGGGATGTGTAGGGAAGCAAGATCAGAAATTAAGAAGGCCCACTATTTGTGCTGTGGTTAACGTTTTCTCTGTTCTCTCAAACTGTGATATTTCTACTTTGGAAGTTAATTCAGACTCTTACAAATCTTAACAGAGCTGTGAATCACTTTCCTTCTCTAGTTTACTGATTGATTTTGGGTTTTTAAATTTTAATTTTGTCCTTGAAGAACTGACATCAAGAAATCTGTTGGACAAGTTATAGCATACTGTTTAGTCCCTTAGTCATCAGAAACTGTAAATAAGTGGGATTTTATGGCGTGGCACTCCCTGTTCCTGTATGTCCTGCAAGGATCAAAACCCCAGTGGGCGAAGTCCTCTGTACACACTGTGAGAGAGATGGTGCCTGCCCAGAAGAGCTTGCTGCTAGAATAGGCAGGAGAGAAAGGAAATATTATTATTTCTCTTTAACAGATGGGAAACCAAAGTGCAGAGAGTTGAAGAGGCTTGCCAAAAGTCAGACAGAAAACTGAAAACAGCCAGGAACCGAATCCAGGTCTGCAGAGACTCAGGCCAGTGCCTTAATCACTCGTCTCTTCATAGATTTTATTTCTGCAGTTAATTGAGTTATTCAGTAGGACAAACTATGAAATTTCTGCCTCTAGCTATAGTACCAGTGCTTCTATATCCTCTTCTACCCCACACATGATTCCTTTCTGTTTTTCCCCCCATATGTGGCAAGCAGCTTCTCTCATCCTCCTACTGCTGAGGAAGGTACTTTGCAAAGTTCTGCCATCATTTCTGTACTCCAGCCCTGACCTTCCTCACAAATAAATTCCCTCTTCTTCTCCAACCTCAATGCAATTTGCCTGCAGCCTTGTGATAATTCATGTCTGGTGCTGAAAGCACCACAGTTGCTGTAGAGCCTTCAGGTGGCTGCTGTGAATAACTCCCTAATTGAGATGCTCGGTCCCCTGGGCAGGAAGAATTTGTGGGTACCACCACGGTCCCACCCCACATGCCTCCCAGCGCAAAGCCTGGCCACAAACCCCTGCACACAGCTCCGTACTGGAGAAATTCAGGGTGTAAGCAAAGAGCTTATGCAAATCCTCTCCCATCCATCATGAAAGGGAGTCCTTCATACTTCAGAAACGATGGGAGAAACAATCTATCGATATTCTGTAATGAGCATAAATGCCCTTTATAAATTGTTTCCCTTTTATTGACTCTAAAGCAAATGTAGCCGTGAATGCTGTACATTAATACATTTTATACCTTCTAATGGTTTGATGGCCTCATATATCCAGTAACGCTGAGAATAATCATTAGATTGTAAGGAGTGCAAAATATGTTTTATCACTTGAAAATGGAATTCCTTCTTGAAAGGTAAAACCAGTGGTAGATCATTGATTTGAAAGGTCAGGGTTAAAAAGCTTATTAACGACTGGGTTAAGCTCTAGTAAAATTCTTTGTTTTACTCAGCTGTATGAAGCATTTAGCTAAGTGAGACTCTTCATTAGGACATTAGTGCTTTTATACTAGCTGTGTAAGGTAAAAATCAGTAATTTCCAGCTTACGTTCAGGAAAAATGCATTGCAAGTAGCACAGCTTTCTCCAAATAACACCGAGCGACATGTGGCCGTGGGTACGATGGAAATGATGGCTGCAGAGTCCAGGGGCTGGGGGCAGGTGATGTGCACCATCCCTGCCTCTCCCTGTCCTGTGCTGGGGACCCCTGAGTAAGCGTTGGCCAAGCAGATATATCGCGTAGAGCAGCAGAGTGCTGGGTAGAAATACACGCTTGGGTCCCAGAAGCCATCTCGTTATGTCAGGATGCCACAGCACTGAGTTAATTAGCCCAAACTCCCTACAGGGCTTTAGATGAGCTCAAGCACCAGGTTCAAGGGGCTGCAAAGCTTCCTGCCTCCAAGATGGGGAGTTTCTGCCGGGGGAAATATGTGCGTGTCCCTCTTGCCAGACCCCTAACGGACACCTGAGCCACAGCACATGGAGAAAGGCACTGTATTTTGGGTACACCAGTGGTACCAACCCAAGCTCCTCGTTATTGTGCTATCTCCATCCCAACCATCATTGGAGCAGTTAACCAGCCAGTCCAGAAGTGAGGCAGAGTGCAACCATGGCATGGGATGCTGTCCATTGAGTGTGATAGGACTCGTTTGAGGTCGTGTGTGAAACTGAGGGCAGGGGGATAACTTTGTACCTGCTGAAAGAGCAACCTTTGGCTGTCCTTTGAAGTTGACCCACAACCATACTGTGTTGGGAGACCTAGAAAAAGGATTGAACTCATTAATTTCTTCCTTGAAGTGAAAACTATCTCAAGGTATCATGGTATTGCAGGGCACACATGAGCAGAAGTGTTCAAGCTGCAGGAAAATAAGAAAGGTGGTTATCCAGCAGCACACTGCACTGACCCTGCCCACTTGCCCAAAAGTAGTGGAAACAATTTGAATTAATTGTTGTTTGTGAGGGGGCTCTTCCTTTCTCAGCCATTGTCTCTTTAGAGGCCTGAAGAGATTGAGAGTGGAAGTGATGTAGGAGCACATAGAGGAGCAATCAGCCACCTAAATTTAGCACTGCCGTAAACAAGAGCAGATATTTTATTCCTGTGCCATAATGCAGCTGCTGGTAAAGACAAAAAGTCAGTGTCAGAAGTGATGTAAAAAAATAATTTCATATAGCTTAGTTTTAATTTATTATTTTCCTAATGTAAGGCATGATTGCTTTGTTAATGCAATGCATCGCAGGGGACGGCACGAGGGCCAAGTGCCTCTCCATTGCTGTAGCATGGCAGGGAAGGCAACACCAGCATCGTGCTCCCAGTGACCTTCTGACACTGCAAATGCTTCTGCATTGCTGGGAAATAAGCAGACGCTGTCACACGGGCACTGCCACGTGCTGGCCATCAGCTTGGGGCACTTTGTGTGACACAGAAATCTTCTCCTCTTCCTCAGTCCCTCTTTGCTTGGCTGCCTCCAGGTTTAAACTTTTTATTTATTTTTAGCACTTTGAAAAATTCCTGCTGTTTTCAAAAAGATCCTTAATGTTTGTCCTCAGCATCTGCTACCTGTTTCTAACAGAAAAAAAAGAGAGACCTAAAACTCTCTCATGCTGTATTAAGAAAGCTTTTTAAGGGTTTTAATGGAACAAAATAACAATACGGAATATAATACCCCTAGCATGTGCTTGGTGCAGTGTAATTGCTCTGGGATACTCAACCCTTTTCCTGTAAAGCAGGCAAACCAACCCAACCATCGGAACAACTTTAATATTTTACAATGGAATTAAATCACAGATTAAAACAGATGGTTCGAACCTTTCATTACAAGCCGTGGTGCTTATTTGCTGACCATTGGCTGGTATATGTAAACATATAAAAAGCAAAAGAGCCCTTGGATACAAACCATACTCTCTTTTTAGCTTTTCATTCATGGTTACAACATGGTTATGAATGTTATGGATCCAGACAGGGTCTTTAAAGGTGCTGAATTCAATTTACTTTTACCGATGAAAGGAAGAGGTCATGGAAAGTGCAGAATGGGTGGGAAGAATATTGGGGGTTTGTTAAACTGTCCTGCCACTGCAGCCCAGTTCATGGCTTGGCAGGTCCAGAGCGTTCTGCATCCTTATGGCACAGACACCCAGACCCTGGGATGCTGCTGGCTCCCACCTACCCGGCTATGCTCGGAGTTTCACCCATCATCCTCAGCTTGTGGCTGCAGAAGAAGGTGCTGTGGATCTCTGTGCTCCAGGCTGGCCCATGCCTGTTGAAACCCCTTTAGAAGAGCTTAAGCTGGAGATGGCTGGTGCTGCCCTATGCCTTTGTTTGCTTCTCTGGCCAAAGGGACCAGTACCTATTGCACATGGAGGCAGAGAGGTTTAATTAAATGCTTGCAAAGTACTTGGAGGTCACCAGATGAAAAAATGCTGCTTAAAGGCAAAGTGTGCGTATTCAGAGTAAAGAAAAAGACTGTTGTTGAGTATTACCTCTAAGGTGGGCAATATGTGTGCCAGTATGAGTTTTGATAAACTGAATAGGCAGAGAAAAGCCACAGTTGCTGCTCTGCTCAGTCTGTATGGCCAGGACAGGGTGGGCAGCTCATGTGGTGTGACAGAGAGGGCAGTGCTGTCACAGAATCACAGAACGGTTTGGGTTGGAAAGGATCTTTCAAGGTCATCTAGTCCAACCCTCCCTGCAGTGATCAGGGATATCTTCAACTAGACTGGGTTCCTCAGAGCCCTGCCCAACTTGACCTTGCATGTTCCCAGGGATGGGGCTTCTACCACCTCTATCAGCCCATCAAAGAAGCTCTCCTCACTGAAGGAGTTAACTCCACGTTAAGAGGTATTAAACAAACCCCTCAACAGTTACAGCAAGTATTTCCCCACGTTTCCAATGTACCAGCTGCAATCAGCGATGTTGCCCCAGGTATTTAATTTTTCAGATATTGTCAAACAAACAGAATTCTACTCTAAAAATAATTACGAACAAATCCATAAACTTATTTAGCTTTAGCAGGACTGAAATGAAGAGGAGTTTCTTAAAAGTGTAAATGCTGTGCCTTCAGACATTTTCCATGCTGGTGGAGGGACTTCAGGGAGTCAAAACTTCATTCTGCACCTCTCCGTAGGCAGCGTGGTGAGCCAAGGATATTCTGTTTTACCTCTGCTTTGTGATGCAGGAACAGCATGAGGCAATATTAGCACCTAGGGAGAACACAGTATGTGCATTACAAACTTCCCTATGGATTAGGAAAGAAAACATTTCCCCTTCCCTGTTGGTGTGTCCAGCAATCCCAGTCAGCATCTCTGTTCCAAAGGGTCAAGTCTGAATGAGCCTGGGCTTATGGCACCCAAAGGACTGGAAAATAAATTTAATTTTTCATAGCTTTAGCAGAAAAAAATAAAGCAGCTATGGTGCTATGAGCTTGTTAAGCTCTTGGAGAACTGCAAAGAAATAGGAGGAAAGGTTCTGGGGATAGATATGCTCAGCAAAGCAAATAAATAGAAATAATCTATAAAATCTGTCCCCTCTCTCCTGGTTCAGTGGTGGAGCTTCTGGTGGCTTTTATGTAGTTAAGATTTAATCAGAACCTCCAGCTACTGGGGAAATATCTTAATTTCTTGACTGGTACATCACTGGGCTTTGTGGGAGCCCTGGTTACAGTATTGTGAGCTGCCTCACTATTGCTGATGTGGTCCATATTACCCCAGGTCATAAAAATAATGGGCTTGAATGGTACAGGACAGTGCTAGGCCTCCCTTCCCACAGTGGGGCTCAAATCTTGCAACAACGATGTGCAAAGATGCATTCACAGGTATCCACATCTGCTTCAGAATTCCAGCCTTAAACTCTAGTCCTATAAGGGCTTTAAGAAAATGAGCATCCAAAGAGGAAAGTAGAGGAGAAGGCATGAGATGGAGAGGATCATCTTTTTGTGACACCTTTCTTTTAGGATCATAGCTGTGTCTTCAGATGCAGAATCCTTGATCACTGTGTGTCAGGGCCATCATGCAGAAGAGTTTGCTCATATAATAGCATAGTGTTGACAGCAAACTAGAAGAACCATTAAAAAAAAATAAATCTTACAATGCATGCTTAAAAGTGTAAAAAAAAAAAAAAATTAAAAAAGGAATTTTATTTAAAAAAAAATCAGTATTTATCAATAGTCCTGGCTGTAGCTGGGGATTCACAGCATGGATGCTGAAAGAATGGAGAGAGCATGGTAATGAAAAAAGCGTATCCGTCATCAACAACACAATGCTTACCGTGACCTAAGGTCAGGGTTGTACAGTTACACCAGATGTTAGATTTCAGCCCTGCTTTGAAATGAAGAAACACAATGGTTACTATTCCTGTAGTGTTGTGGATTTCATTAAACAACAGGTTTATCTTTCAGCTTTAAAATGTAGAGCAAGATTAGGATATTCTAACATTTAGGTTGCAGCAAGAGCCAGTAAGAATAATGTAAAGTAGGGCTGGCGCTATGAAAAAAAAATGACTATTTTTGAATGCAACAGCCAGCTCTTTCCGGGGGCAAAATTCAGAGAAAGGGTGAAAGCAGCAGATAAAGATCTCGAATGGTGCAGCTGTTTCTGAAGCAGCCCTGGCAAGGGTGTGGGTGATCCCTGGGGACACACAACACCGATGCCAGGAGAGCGGGTGTCCCTCTGAACAGGGCTGGCTGCTCCCGGGGCTTCGGCTGTTTCCTCTTTCCCTCCTTCTCAAGCGATGTCGGAGGCGTGGGGCCGTCATTAGAGGAGGGGTGCTTGGAATTGCTGAGTGTTTCCTTTGGGCATCCCCCCCTGAATCCAAGTGTGACAGCCCTGGCTGCTCCCCTCACCTCCCAGCTCAGCCCATTTCTCCAAATATTCCCGAATTTCTCCAAACATTCCCTTCCAATGGCCTCTCTTTTGCCTTATTTGCTTTAGCTAAGGTTCCTTAGCAGTTACTGTGCTTTTATATCTAATTGTATGTATAATTTACTATGTATATATATATATATGTATATATATACACACACACACACACACACACACATATTTATATATAATCACATAATATATAAATATATTATTATATATAATTTCATTATATTAAAATATATTCTATAAGTGTATAAATTATTACATTTAATGTAAAATTATGTTTAAATATATTATATATATTTTATATATAAATCTGTATTTATATATAAACTATATTTATAGAAAAATATTTTATAAAATGTATTATATATATTTATATTATGAATGTGTAGAATGTATAAATTATATTAATATATAATTTGATGGGGCTCTGAGCAACCTGCTCTAGTAAAGATGTCCCTGCTCAATGCAGGACAATTGGACTAGATGACCTTTGAGAGTCCCTTCCAAGCCAATACATTCTATGATTCTAATTTATATATTGTAAATATATATAACATATTTTTATATAATTTAAATATTTATATGTAAATACAAATATATACAATACATGCATATGTAATATAGAAAATAATAATCTATATCATTTTTATATTTAATATATATTATATATTGAAATGCTATATTACATATATACATGGATATATGCATATATCCATAACCTGAAGAAATTATTGCCACTCTAAAATTATATTCTCATGCTTTATTGTTAATCAGAAATACTTAAATTCTCAGGCTGAAGAGAAGAGAGCAAAGACAGGCTCATAGTAGTTACAAAGGAGCCTTTTGCTTTTCTTGTCCTCTCTTTTCTTCACCCCAGAACTTTGTGTTGTTGGTAAATAGTCCCTGGTTTGGACACAGCAGGTAAGGCAGAGGTGCAAGGTCCAGGTCCTGAATTATTTCATTAAAAATTAAAGCTTTATAAAAGTGTACACATTTCATTAACTTCGCATTGCAGGCTTTGCAAATATTCTAAGGGATGCTAATCTCCTGGCTTTAATTAGATTGAAGGTCTCTTGCAAAGGCTATCATTTTAATATAAAACGAGCGATCTTTTAAGCTTTGTGAATTAGAAAACAAGGACTCCCGTTTTAGATCAACAGTTATACACTGAGACAAGAGAGCCTGGGATTTTTTTTGTGAAAAGTTAAGGTTTTTGCACTATGTAACATGCAATTGCAAAAGCCAGGTGGTACATACATTCTTCATGTCCACCTAGGGATATGTTGCATCTATGAGTGTGTGTGTGTCTGTATGTGCACACAGATCACAGAATCCCAGAATTGCCTCGATTGGAAAAGACCTTTAAGATCATCCAGTCCAATCATGAACCCAACACTGACAAGTCCTCGACTAACCCATGTCCCTCAGCACTGTGTCTACATGACTCTTCAATCCCTCCAGGGATGGGGACTCCACCACTGCCCTGGGCAACCCCTTCCAATGCCTCAGAACCCTTTCAGCAAAGAAATTCTTCCTCACATCCCATCTCAACTGCCCTGGGCACAACTTGAGGCCATTTCCTCTTGTCCTGTCACTTGTTCCTTGGTTGAACAGACCCACCCCCACCTCTCTCCACCCTCCTTTCAGGCCTAGTCTTTCTTGCCCTGATGACTTTCTGTGCAATGTCAAGCAAGTCAACTTTCAACCAGAACTGCGCAGAGTGACCCAAGAGGGACAGTTATGGAGGGTAACCTGGCCGTGAGCATGGGACAATGTCTCAGCCCAGCACCGAATGGGTTTTCCTTGCCAGGGACTGCACTGAACTCTTAAATCTGCAGCTGTCTCTGTCCCTGTTCTCCTGCTATTATCCCCTGCAAGGAGACGAATTTTTATATTTCTGACTAAGATCCAATCTTCTTTCTTTCCCTTATCAAACATAATAGAAAATGCTGTAGTTACAGGATAACAGACTCAACTCCTGGACAAATGTCAGTCTATTTTTAAGTGTGGGATCAGCTTAGGAGCTGCTTGTGATAGCATATCACTTCATGCCAACGTGGTGCCCCTTCATTTCTCATTTCACTCGCCTCCAGCCCCTGTGTTTGGTATCATGTTGCCTTCAATGTCGCCCTTTTTCCCTCTTCCAGCCTGTTCCCCTCCATATCCAAAGGGCCTGATCCTGCCTGCTCCTACCTTAGCTCTGGCACAAAGCGAGCTGGTGTGATGTCAGTCAGGCATACAGCTGCATCTCCAGCTTAGGTACCTGCATACTCCTGGTTTTATGTGCCGAGTATTTCTTTTTCAGACTTAAGCTCTGTTCAGTTAACTTCCAGCTACATTCATATAAGTCTACAAATTGCTTGTATAGCTGCACAATTCCACTTGGTGCATTTTGCTGTTGGACCCATAAGCTATTTTCAAACTATCTTACTCTGTCATTTGAGAATCACATTTTGGAGATGACATACCATTCTTCATGGCCAGACACAGGGCAGGCTGCTTTATGCAAACTGAGTGCAGAGAGAGACTTGCAAAAGCCCCTTTATTTGTATTTGTGAGGGACAGACCTTCAAAACCATTGCTAGCATTAGATCCAATCTGAACAGCAGTTAATTAAATAATGATATTTTTTCTTTCTTTCAGTTGGCAATTCATACCAATTTGGTGTACAGACTCTTCAAAACTAAGAGTGCTAAGCTGCAAGTATAAATTTAATTAATCAATAATTGTCATTTTTAAACAACCCTGATTTATTCAAAATTGACCTCCAGAAAAAGAACTGACTCCATTAATGTCTGTGCTTAGCTCTCCACTGTGGCAGCTTTTTCTGCTGACACTCTTGCTGGGCAAGTTTTCTTTAAGAGAACAAAATCCTCAACTTCATTTCTCCAGTTCCCTAATTTTGATTCAGAGCCACATCTTTGTTTAAAGGTTTATGTAGATAAACCTCAATTTTGTCAATCTCAATTTTGTATAAGAAGTAGGATCAACTTCTAATTTCCAATGTTAAATCCTACGCTCTACTTTCCACTGCAATATTCTCAAAATGACTATTCCAGGTTAGATCCCATGCTGGGTTAAACACTTAAAATAAACTAAATTAACAGTAACTTCATTTACTCATTAAGAACACAGGTTTGCTCTTAAACTGGCTGATATAGTTAGTCAGTGTGAGGTTAATGATTGGACTCGATAATCATAAAGTTCTTTCCAATCTAGGTGATTCTGTGAGCTTTCAAAGTTGAGGTTAAGGTAGACAACAATGGCATGGACAACAACAATGACATTTGAGACTGCCAGAAATACAAATCTGCTGCTTAAGGACACACAATAGCACATGGAATCTTCTGTGATAGTCTGTATATGAATCAGATCTGAAAGATCTTCCTACAGAGTGCCCAGCTGCTATGGTCATGGCATGTTGAGCATCTAGCAAGAGGTGAAAACTCACTGGGCCATCATATTTTCTTCAGTATAGTATCTATCCTAAGGATTCCTGATGCCACAGTTACATGTGCCACCAAAAGAGCAGCAGAGCATTAGTACAGCTGTACTACACTTGCTGTCCTGAGAGCACTGATCCACAAGGATGCAACTGGGTAGTGAGAGCCCAGGTTATAGGAGAGTTCTGGCTGTAGGAAACCTGTTTCCAGACTCATCTCTGCTGCAGACAATCAGTAAAACACAACCATTGCTTTCCCCTTCCTAGCAGACTACTGCTAGAAGACAAATATTAAAGCATGCCAGACATCCAAATATTTTTAGGGCTGTGAGAAATGATCATACTGGAGTAAAACTAAAGTCCACGTAGTGCAGTAACCTCTGGGGTTTGGTGCCTGGGAGACGACGAGGTGCACAGATAGCACTGCTTAGGCTGCCCATCCACTCACAGCCAGAGTTAATTCTCCTCCTAATACCCTTTTCTTGTGTAAGACTGACCTAACGCTTTTCCTCTACCTGCTGTGACAGCTGCTCTATTTGAACAAATTTTAATAGACAGCATATTAACTCTGACCGCTTCAGATCGCTGAGGTATGCGTGCGAGTTTGCATCTCCTCTATAAACACTCCTGACTCTCATCTGCTTTGATCAGTATCATTCACTTCTGTGAGCCTTGCTCTTTTCCAGTGTTGTGAGAAATTTTTTTGTTCCATGTCAACATCAATGTCTCTTTCGCTATAATGGTGGTTGAGATGGGCAAGTTCGTCTCAGTATCGTATCCTGGCAGTTCAAAATTGATCTGAGGGTACCACGAAACTTTTCAAAATGTGCATATCGAATCCTGTTGAACTCTCAATTTCTGAGCATCTCGTTGCCATGGATTTTTATGATCTGGGAGGCGTGGGTATATTTCTGCTACCACTGAGCAGAACGAAAGGGGACAGAGCTACAGCACACTTGGATTGTTTCCTCCTCAGACTTTCACTTCAAAATCTCTCTTCTTTTATCATTGGGCTAGAAGGGAGGAAGGTTTGTGCCATTACTCAGAGCAAGGTAATACAGTAGAAAAAGTCTTTATTTCAAATGAGGAGAATTCCCAAAGAACAAGATGCTTTTTACAGGATCTCAGAATTTGACCCATATTCAGTGGGACTGTTGGGTATCATGTTTATGCTACCCTTTCTCCCCCTTTTCTTCTTTATATGTATTAGAATACATATTTGGGACCAGATCCACAGGTTAGCTCCATCAGCTTCAATAATGCCATGCTTATTTCCACCAGATGAAGTTCTGCCTTTAAATTTCAGAGGATATAAGAAAATGCACTAAAAGCACCCTAGACTATGCAGTCTACTGATTCTCCCCTCCAAATTCCCTTTGCCCCAGGCTATTACCTCGATCTATATCTTTTCTACATACTTAGAGAGTGTTGGTTTGTTTTGTGTTTAATGTAGCATGTTCTGGAAGTCATGTTTGCACTTGTGTGATAGTGTTCTGATTTTTTTTTTTTTTAATAAAGACTATTCAAATATATTTCAACACCACAGAGAGGCTTTTCTTTCTCCTTTAGAGACAACTGCAGGAAGCAAATATTCTAGTGCTTAGAGAACAGAGAAACATGTGTCTATACACATGCAACCTAATCATTAGGTTCTTTTTCAAACCACATGCTCCAACTCATAAATAAAGTCTATTAACACTGAACTGTTGGTCAAACGTAAGTATCAGGCATTCCAGCATCATCTCTTTCTCTGTAGGCTGTTACCTCCACCAGCCCTTATAAGTTAACATTTGAATTGGATTTAGCCCTTGTAATTACATTTATATTAATAGAATTAGAGGGCAAATGTTCTTCTGAGTTTTATCTTCTAGTGATAAACTGAATTGTCACTTCAATCTATTGCGCTTGCACAGAGATTTACTATATGTGAAACTCAAAGTAATTTTGAGATTGAAACTTGGGTGATTCTAGGGACAGACCAAGATCAAGAGACAGATTTTTCTGCTCTCGGGTGACTCTACCCCACAAAGCTTCTCCTTTCCCAAATCCTTCCTCGTTGCTCTTATTAGCCCTTTCTCTAACCCAGTCCTTGCATCGACTACTTAGTGTGTACAGAAATGTTTATATCCCTTGAGCTTCAGCCTCCTTTCGTTTCTGTTCATTTCCCTTTCTTAGAGCCTGTCCATTTGTTCTTGTATTTGACACTAGTTTTCTGACATCTCTCCTAGCTATTCCCCTTAGAATCGTATATAAAATAATGATGTCCACCCTGAGCTTTCCTCTCTTCAAAAAGCACTGACCTAGTTTCTCTGCTTTTACAGTAGAACTTCTCCAGTCCCATGTCAACGAGGTTGCCCTGACATATCTCAGCTCTGATAGTTATCTCTCTCTTTTAATAATGGCATCCTGAATGGGGATTATTTCCTCTAAATGCATCTTCATCTGTTCCCTGTAGAATATTTCCTTTTGAGTTACTTCTGATTGATCTGTTTTTGGTGGTAGGGCTACGCAAAGATAGCTCTGATCTTTCTATCCGGGGCCTGACCGCAGGTGATGATGCCTGTGGACTCTGGCCAGAATTGGAGCCTTTGATAACGTATTCCCTAAACCTGTATAAAACACAATGAAAAAAGCCATAGTTTAAATTGCTCTTTCTTATTATTAATGGAGCAGATCCTCAGGCAGAGTAGTGGGTCACTTAAGTCCTTGCATGTGCGCACAGATGACAATATTGCCTATCAGCTACTGAATCGTTATTTTTGTACGACACTTCTCACTTATTTTCCTTCACTTTGCATACTTTCTTTCTTTTCGTTATGTCTAAACTTCTCCATTTTCCTAAGGACTTGATCCTCTGTCATCAAAGTGAGGGGGAGATATCACCTAGGTTCGTACAAGAACATCATGAAGGCCTGGCTTTTTCTTTGGGTAAGTTTTCAGTATACTTTGGTTTCTCTCTTTGTTTTTAAAATTCACTGCCTATTCCCTCTCATTTCTCTACACTATTTATTTATTTATGCATTTTTTCATATTCTTTATCCTTTTGCATTGACCTCTCACCGACAAAGTGCTCTCAGGTTGCAAAACCTTCCCATCGTCACTGCCTATGATGCTGATGCAGGAGCCAGAGCCGCGCTGCTGTACCTGCAGCCTGAGAGCCTTTGGTTACAGCACGTGTGATTAATGTTGGGCTTGGTCCCATCATACACCATTGAAACAAAGCAAACTCCTGTGATTTGGGTCTCTTCAGGGTACGAGTGCTGATTTGGGATGGAATGGGCTATATGTGAAACTTCTCTGTTTTATGTATTTGAGCCATTCAGATTGGGTAAGCAATTTTTTTTCTTATATTTATTGAAGAATGTAGGTGTCCTCCATCACCTGCCCTTAGTTCAGCTGCAGAAACTCCTTGCACCAGCTGTTTGCTGTATAAGAATCATTTCTCCTGTGTTGTTCAGGAGAAAGCAAGCTCACTTCTATACATTTTGTCTAATTCTGTGTGGCAAAAAGTGAATTTGCTAATTTGCTTTGTACCAGGAGCTCCTTGCAGCAGGGGCCATCCTGCCTGCCTGGGGAGAGGTCATGGCATCACAGGATGATAGCTTCCACCACTCGTGATTAGATTTTCGTTTTCCAAGTGGGTGCAATCCTGATTTACACTGATATTACACTTGTATTTTTTTTTTATAAATACAGAATATATTTTTCTAACAAAAATATTCAGCTGGTTGGGTAGCTCTTCTGTGGAATGGAGGCAGACCAAAATGGCAAAGACATAAATAATTGATTCTGTCCCACTGAAACCTCTGGACTTGTTCCCCAAGCCAGCCTTTCATGTAGATATATTATCTCACCGAGAATTTCTTGTCAAACTATGTTAAGTAAATAAAAGAGAGGTGAAATATGAGCAACAAAGCTAACAAATGGAGCTGAATGCTCCACTTGAAAGAACAGATCTAGCTGTTTACCATGCTAATCTGAAATGAAATGAAAATGTATGTTTTTCATCTTTTCAGACAACGATCTTCAAATACAGGTAGCTAAGGTCTTTAACAACACAGATTTTTCTTTTTTTTAAAAGAAAAACCTTATTGTGGAGATATTTTGTGTGTGTGTGTGTGTGTGTGTGTGTGTCTGGATCAGTGTAAAAGCTGAAATATCTATTAGTGTTGATAGTTTTACCAGTTTGTATCATACACTGTCTCAATTTGCCTGGCTTATACATACCCATCAAACATCCTGGTGCTAGAGAAGGACACACAAATTCTTCTGCATGCTCAGAGATTTACTCTCCCTTTGCCACACATCAAGCTCTGAACCCTTTCTTATGGCTGCTCCCAGTCTATCCCAGTACACATGGATAGCTGTGATGGGAGGCACCTGAAAAATCTCAGCAGCAACCAAGCCAGATCCTAGCTAGAGTTATTGGTAGCACCTAATATTTCTCGAGTTCAGGTTAGCATTTCTCATATTCAGGGGGCCAGAGACTAACTAGGTGTTATTCTTTGTTTCACAGGAATTAAGCTCGATTCGCAGCTCAGCTCCAGCAGCTTTCCGGAGGGAACATCCTCCCCAGACAGGCTGCACGCTGCTAATTACAAGGGAAATCCTGGCCGTGTCAAAGTCAGTGCCAAAACCTCCCTGATTGCCGCGATGCCGGGATCTCAGCAGATGTCTGGATTGTTTATCTGTCTGAGGGTTTCTTGCCCGGGTTGTTTCACTGGTTGGCCTTGACCTTCCTTGGGAGTCACGGCTCCTCTTCCATCCCTGCAGAAGAAGGGCTGTTTCTGACGCAGCTCCGTCCCCCATCCCTACCTCTGGCTGCTTCTCTCTGACATATCTTTGGCATTTTTGGTTTGTTACAGCTACAGAGGAAGAGAAACATCTTATCTGGCTGTGGTTGGTGGTGCTTTTCCGCTGCCTGTCACACAGACCTGGCACTCCCACCGTCATCTGTGCGCCAAGATCCCAGCTCCATCTCTCAAGGGAGCACTGGTCCACCTAGCACCTGTACATACCTACATGTGACCCTCAAGGAACTTACTAGTTAAGGAGAGATGGGAATATGAAAGTAATTTATTTTTTTATGCAAAACTCCACTAGGAACTACTAGACTTTCCAAAATGTATTCCAAAGAAATGCAGAGATAGATTCCCGACTGGCATTAATCAGTGCTGATTAAGTCATGGAGCTACCCAATTTCTGCCTGGTGAGTACTTTTCCTGTCATTGATTTATTGCCTTCCTTAGAAAAATAAGACCTGGGAAATAAAGAGTTCAAGTAAATTTGCTCAGTTACCCAGCCAACTGTTGGCTATGGTACTAGGGATAACAAATGTTCAGGGGAAATTCCTTGTGCACTTCTCCTGTGGAAGTCAAGATCAGAGGTGTCCTGTGTGCACTCCAAATCCTCCAGAAGCTATGGGATGCAGCTTAGCTGCAGCAATACATGTGGGGCCTCCAAAGAGGAAAGGGCAGCATGGCTGCAGCTTGGGGTGCCAGCAGAGAGCCTGGAGCATCGCTTCCCTTGCTGGGGAAGAGGAAAATTGGTTTTTCCTTCTCAGTCTGCCATGAGAATGGCTATGCTCATGGTTGAGATCCAATATTTGCCACCATCCTATTGCTAAGTGGCCGAAGGGTGCTGTTTCTTTCCTCTCATTCGTAAGAAAACCCTCCATTGTATATGACTGAGATTGGATATTAAGAAAAATTTATTTACTGAAAGAGTTATCAAGCATTGGCACAGGCCCCAGGGAAGTGGTTGAATCACCATCCCTTGAGGTATTTAAAAGACGGGTAGATGTGGCACATAGGTACATCATGGCTTAGTGGGCATGGTGGTGTTGGTTTGCCACTTGGACTTGATGATCTTAGAGGTCTTTTCCAACCTTAACGATTCTATGAGTCTATGACTTAAAATTTGCAGGGCTGTGCTGTGTGGGAGTTATTGTTTTCCCGCAGACACGTGGTGTTATAAGTCATGGGCTACATTAATGCCACCATCTGTTTTTGTTTTTCAAATGACAGCACATTATTTGTTAAATACTTTCTACCCCGTTTCTTTAAGATATTTTAAGGATAAACTTTGCAGAGCTGTACAGAGGACAACTCTTACTAGGTTTATTTGTTTGACTTAACAGTTTATCAGTGTTACTTTCCAGCTCTCTTTAGAGCATTTGTTGCATATTTTCATTAACCTGATATAAGCAACATTTTTCATACATTTATGAACTATGCAGCAGGAAGAATATAGCTGCAGAAGGCCAAGACAACATGTGAGACTGTCCAAACAGGCAATGAATGCTTTGATTTTTGGTTAACCATTTTGTGCCATTATCAATGGATGTGGTGTCTGGAAGGGTCACTTGGAGAAGACATCAGATCCTTTAAAATATGCATCAACCACAAATTTCTGAGCACTTCTTAACACTTCAGAAGCTATAGCTAAGTCATGGCTAACAGATCCATCCATTTGCTGTAACTGAGTATAAGAAGGACCTTTTCTTTAATGCCATGGAACAAAGTGAGATAACTCTTCAAGGTAACAGTAAAACTGCAATAAAAGTGGTCTTCACCTATGGTCTTTAACTCTGTCTCTCTTTTGCCTGTTGAAAGCAAACAGACCATTTGTTTTTCATCCTATGAGTCTCCCAGCTGAGAATGACAGTCACTTAATGTGCTCTAAGTGTGCTTTCCCCTGGCCAGGAGAGGAGAGGAGCATTTGTTGCTCTGTTTCTCAAACTGTGCACATGCTGGCCATACGTTTGCTGTATCTTTTTTTATCTTTTTTTTTTTTTTTAATGAAAGCTGCATTGGTACAAACATTTGCTTGCCAGTGGCACCTGTCAGAAACCTCATTCAGTGGCAATGAACAATTTTTTCTTAAACCAAGAATATTTACATATTTCAACCCTGAGGCTCAGCTCACCCCACCCTTTACTCCAGATCTTCGCCTCTGCACCACTGCACTAAATAAATTAACAAGTTATCAACAAGACTGCCAGGCCACTATGGGCTCCCCATTACTGAGGTTGTCATTGCCACTCAGGGCTCTGCTGGAACATGACAACTTCACAGCAGAAGGTCACTCCCCCCAGTCACTCTCCTGCCGCTGCTTGGAGGCAACCATTCTGAGAAATGATTTGTTATGGTAGAATCAGAGGCACATTTGTTAGTTAATTCATTCTGTAAAACTCAAATGAGATGAAAAACAAGCATAGATCTGACAAATGGCATTTAATTATGTCTGAGCCTAAAATTCATAATACATATTTATGCTGCCCTAAGTCATTTGCAGCCAAGGTCCCTTTTATTCTCATAACTGAGTCCAATTGCTGATATGGGAAGAGGGTGTTAGTGATGGGCTGCTCCACAGTGTTTCATAATGGTGCTTCCCTCTTTGTGTTTTAACTTCCCATCAACAGAACACAAGCTTTCCTTGAGTTTCCAGTGCAGCAATTCTCTAGGTGTTTTTATTCCACAGCCTGTGCAAACAATGCAAAGAAGAGCTTATAGGGACACAATGGCTTTCTCTTAAAGATTAAAATGGTCTGATTTCTAATCATGTTTGGTCTCTAACTTCTTTGTGGGCTTTTTTTCCAAGCTTGGGATCTAGGAAGATATCAGGAAGCATTGCACAAGGATTGTATCCCTGGTGAGCTGGGCTAGAACCTGCAGAAAGGACTGGCCCTGCTATGATAACTTGTTTTCTGCAGTGGAAGTGTGGACACTAGGAGAAATGGCCAACACAAGACAAAGAGGAACAACTTGCACTGATGCTGCAGAGGCTTGAGAGAATATGCAAAGCACAGGCTCCTGGGAAATGGACACTCTGACAAGTGTGGCTTGGTAGCACACAGAAGCTCTAGCTCACCTAGCAAAATATTTACAGGCACTGAAGTGCACATCTGAATGGGCTAAATATACACCTGCTTCCCCCTTCAGCTGCTGGAAATCTACAGACTCTGCATTTGGTGCAAAGGACTGAAATGTCTTTGACACAGTAACACACTGCAAATCTGCTGAAGATATGTGTACATTTTTATAATGTTTTAGTGGTGTTATTGTAAAAGTAAGCCACTTTTTAAGTCTTTCTTTCAATATGGCATAGAGGTTCCAACCAGCATGCTGGGCAATGCATGACTTGAGAGAGACTTAAGAGAGAAGAGTTTCCATCTTCTCTTTCTCTCCAGCTTCCTGAACCTTTGCTCTCTGCAGGACCAGGTGCACTGGAAATACTGCCTGTGACCATCAAGTCAGCAAGAGGCTTTTCCTCCTCTGCACCGAGCGCCCCTGCCTCTTGACCTCCTCCATGATGAGACAACAACCCCAAATTACTTCATCTGATCTCTTGAATGGAAGCCTCTGAGGAGGAGGATCTGCCCCAGCAGCTCAGGAGGGATGTGGTTTCAGAGCTCACGTCTGGCTGCCCCGCTATCCCTGCCTCTCTTGCCAAGTGACTGTGTGTAAGTCTGGAGAGCACTTTTCATGCTTCTTGACATTATTTCTTTGCTGAGGTGTCAGAGATACTACCTTTCCTCCACTCTCTCTTGGCACGTTGCCACCCAAACTCACTAGGCAGCTTCAGGTTTTTTTTTTGTTCTCTGGTGGGAAATTTCATTTGACCCTTTCAAGTGGGACAAGACCAGATATTAGATTTGTTGACGATGAAGTGCTTTTATCTGAATTCAACAAAAGAGGTACAATGAAAAGATTGCAGCTGTTGAGGAAAAGCATCGCACCTATTACAGAGTTCATCTGCATTTACAAGTGGCACATCAGTGAAGGCTCTCCTCACCCGAGCAGATGTACACTCCTTCCACAGAAAACTTGTTAATCTTTCCGTCAGTTCTACATGCTTTACATACCTTTGGGAAAACGTGGTGTTTGACTCTTGCCAGATCTTGCAATGATAGAAATGCTATTAGCAGGTAAAAGCTACATGGAGGTGCTTTATCTTTCTGTAAGTCTTCTAGGTCTTCTTACTGCATGATGGGACAGCTATTTAGAACACCAGATTTACTCAGGCTGTAATTAAATTCCAAGACCACCATTGCCATATTGAACAAATATCTAGTTACTTTATGCATGATTTTAGAAAGACAGATAGAAAGATAGCTAGATTTCAGTTAAAAATATAATTTTTTTTTTTTGCTTGTTTTCATGCACACGTACATAAAGTCACATAACCACTAAAACAATATGTTCTAAACATTAAAGTAGCAAATCAACTCAGTCAGGAAGCAAGTAACTCAGACTTGGCAAAGGAGACTGAAAAAAAAAAACCCCAACCCAATGTAACTCCTATCTGACATCATACAATGACTGCACTTCATAATAAGGGCAAGAAAGCATCTACTAAGCTGAGAAAACCCTGATGAAATTTGGGGAAGGATATAGCTTGCAGTCAATCAATTGTACAAAAGTAGCAATAAGCGTTTGCCCACGTCCTAATGAAACAGGGACATGGAAGCAAGATTGAAAAGGAAAAGCAAATGCTTTGCCAGCTCACCAAGGTGGCCCAGGCACTGGGTCAACAATATTACCCAAAAGTCAAAGAGAGCGTGACCGTCCTTGAACGCACACACTGTGGTAGTGCCCAGTGCGGCTGGTGAGGGCCAGGGCCCACAAGGCTGCTTTAACTTGTGCTGGCTGGACTTTCCTGGACTTTTCTGGACCTTCCTGGACTTTCCTTTTCTTCTAAAAGTCCAGTCCTGGACTGTTTGTGTCTCATAACATTCTCGTGCTTTATATAAGGTTGGTATTTGTCCCAGTGACATCAATGGTCAAACTCCCCTGGATTTCATGGGTTTGAAAGTTTTCCCCAAGTGGTGTTATTTCCCTTTTCTTGCTATTTACAGAATTCTCTAAACTAACTCATTATATTTGTTTTGGTCTCTGACTTACCTTGTAGATGTGTTAGATCCTGTCTCTTTTATCTTGTACCTTGATTTGTTCATGTCACCATCACAAATTAGTTCTAGAGCACTTGCAGGTAATTTCATGCTTATAATGCACCTAATTTGCTTGCACAAATGTGACTGTACATCTGCACAGGATATGGAGGGTCAGGGTTGCAGCCATCATAGTCAGTGTAAAAATTCCCACAGTGTTAAACAGATTTTGGATCTGGCCCATCTGTATTCAGCAGTGACTTCCTACTTAGCATACTGGCACAAAGGGAGTCTTTTCAGACTGTTCTTCACCAGGGTTGTTTTTTTTTTCCTGCCTTCCAGCAGATCTACAGCAGAGCATTGGCTCCTTGCCAGCTTAAGTAAGCCAGACCCATGGGCTAGTAACTCTGCTTCTTGTAGTAACTTTTAGCCCAAAGGTGGCTCGTGGTGCTTAGCATGTCCCAGCAATAATCACAGCTGCGGCAGGACAGCGGAACAATTGCAGTTTATGTTTCTGCAGGTTAGGTTGCTTTGCCAAGGTAACAGCAGGGTCGTATCTCTGCCTGTGTTGGTGGGGACTGCGGCGAGGTGTGAGCTCGGGTACGTGGCAGAGCAGCTGTACTGCACTGTGTGGGTGCTGCAATGAGCTGAGGAGCAGTGTCAGCTCAGTCTGGTTGTTTAACAGCCACCCTGGCTGCCATAGCAGGATTCGGGCTGGTGCTGGCAGGTGAGTTCCCTTCTGCAAAGCCCTATTGTCAGAAAGGCAGGAGGATGATAAGGGATGCGATTGCCAAGGGAACTGCTAATGAGTTCCCCGGCCTTTCTACACCTTCCACCCCCCAGTCCACATGCAACTCGGGTCCTTCTCCATAAAGGAACTCTTCTGGCACTAATGGGAAATGAGTTGCTTGTGGTCTTGGTATCAGCGTTGCAAAAATCCCATCTCTCATACACGGTAATATCATCATTAGGAAAAATTTCTTCATGGAAAGGGTTATCAAGCATTGGCACAGGCTGCCCTGGGAAGTGGTGGAGTCACCATCCCTGGAGGGATTTAAAAGATGTGTAGAAGTGGTGCTGAGGGACCATGGTTTACTGGTGGTAAAAATGTTGGGGGGTTAATGGTTGGACTCGATGATCTTAAAGGTCTTTTCCAACCAAAACAATTCTATGATTCTATGATTCTATGATTCTATGATTCTATGATAAATACCAGAGTAAATCAATGTGGCAGCTCCCAAGCCCTAGAGATAGCTCTGTTCTCTGTGGTGATCAAAACATGCTGATGTCTGCAAAGCAGCATGGCCTCAACCTTGCACTGGGTCTCTGCAGAGAAATATGGAGCTCCTGTCCAGGGGAAGCATCCCTGGCTCCTTTTCAAAGCCTTGCATTAATTTACAAAGTAAGGATTACATCTGACAAATAATAATAATTAGGATTTAACTAATAATTTCTTCCTAGCACCTTGTCTTTTAGTAAAGCCTCAAAAATTTAATTTCCATCCTTACATATCCAAGCAACAGATCTCCAGACTAAACCAAGGTATTTTACATTACTGATTTACTATGTGTAACTTCGAAGCAACAACAAGAACATGTGCATGATTCGATTTAGTATTTCTTCTCTGCTGGTCCTAGTCTATCTTCATGGCCTTGAAAACTGTTACAAAATTCATATGAAGAATGGAGAACTCGCCCACTAGATCCAAGCCTACACATCCCCTGCCCCAAGGACATTAGAGGATGCCTTTCTTACCTTGCTGCCTTCCAGGTCTGAAGATCCTGGCGCACAAACGTAGCTTGATGTTCGAGGTTCAGAGCATTTTCAAGGACAAACGATGTCATTCAGCAAAGCCTGCAGCCAAACCATGCAAGTTTTTCATTGACTTCAACACAATTCAACATTTACTCTGTGCTGATGAATGAAGTAAATGTTCAGCTAATTACTTACTTCATGCAGCTTCCAGTCCTAATATTAAACCATTACTTCATTCTCTATTCCTGTACCCTTACCAAATAGTAGTAGATTATTTTATGGGATAACCTCATTTTCCTTCCCTTCTTCCTGTGCCTTTCAAGAAAGTGCCTTCTAAGGCAGATCTGGAGTTGGCAGAAAAAAATAGGCACAACCAACAAGCAAGACCTAGTTAGAGCAATCAGTGATTTTAGGCTCCCTCTTCATCCCAAGTGGCTTTGGCAGTTTCCTTTTATTCTTTAACATTGTTCATATTATTTACACAGCTGCTCCACTAACTTTTTCTTGTTATATATTTATTTATTCCTAGGTGTTTGTAGTTTTTTTTTCTTTAATTAACTTTATCCCTTTAGATTTTAGAAAAGCACCAGTTTGTTTACTGCCTCAAAAAAAAAAATGATTTGCTTATAATTACAACCACAAATCTAACAATGCCTAAATTGAAGAGTGACCTGTGTTTATGAGGGGGATGCAGGGGCAGGTTTTGAAAGTTGAACCACATCATTTCAAGATCCATAATCAGTTTTTAGAGGTTTTCTATTATTATTATTTCAAGGTCCAGGTGTCTAAAACAGGATCATTTTTCTCACTTGCTTTTGCTAGCTGTTTTTTTTTTTTTAATGCAGGTGTATATGTTACAGCTGTGTGTGTGACTGGATTTACATGGGCAATTACCCCAATAGCACACAACCCTCAGAGACTCACACATGCAAAAAGCCTGTTAGCTGTAAAACTGTTGGCATGGATGCTCCATTTCCATATGCAGTCACACTGAATATGCATATACATTAGGTGCAGAAGCACACACACGGTTTTGAAAATGGAGATCTCAGTGTGAACCTAAAGAAGAAAAGACAAGTGCTTTGAAGGAAGGTTTTGGGTCAAAATTCAGTTAGAAAGCATAGATCTGCTGAATTGCACTCACATGCCTTATACCAATACAACTCATTTTCTTCAATTGTGGAAAAAAACCTGTGGATTTATAGTTTTCTTATTTTTGCTTTTACATCTTTTGTATGTTTATATTCTTCTTTAATTTTCCCTTTCCAATTCCAATAGACGAAAACCAGCCTAATGTCATTTTTGTCCTAGACTTCTAGCACCTTAAGTTAACAGAAAAAATAGAGTTTCTGAGTACTAACGTGTTTGAAAATCAGGCAACCAAAGACTGTAAACATAGACTTAGGTGTCTGAATTTAGGCACCTATTTTTTTAAAACCTTGGCTTAGAAAATAAAGTATCTGAATGTATATAGATAATATAAATCACCAGTCACTTTTATTACATGTATGTTTATATAAAGACCTCAGAACACATTTTTAAAATGTAAACGTTCCTTAGTATGTTTAACTATGCGTCTAGGGAAGATGTAGGACAGAAAGAAAACAAAAGTTTGACAAATGTTTCTGATCAATCCTGAAGAAATCAATAGGAATTCACTCACAGCATGATTTCATTTAACTTTCCATGCTAGGAATAGTAACCTGGTTTTCTGTTAAAGTTAAAACATTCCTACTTCTTAGTGATTTAATTCTCATGTCAACATATTTTAGGCTTGGTGATTGGGAGGGGAAGGAGGAGTGGATGGAAACACGTGGAAATTGTGTGGACTGAGTTGTATGGTTGGGCGACTTTGTGTCACCAAAATTGGTTTCTAATAGAAAATAGAGTTTTCACTGAGCTGCACATTTCTCTTCCCCTCTGAGGGAGCAGAAAGTCTCTGTTTCTCAAACCATATTTGATTGCTGATTTTTGAAAAATATCTAACACCTGAAAACTGGAACAGCTTGATAGAAAAAAGAGAGACAAGTCATTGAATTCCAACCACTGCATTGGTACCTGGGTGCCTCCCATCCCGACAGCCACACACCCTGAAGTTTGGTATCTCCATCTCGCACACACCGAACGTGCTGCTGTAAAACACAAAGAGGGGAGATGAGCTCCGAGAAAAAGAAGCTCGAGGCATGCAAACCATAGATCTCACAAAGAAGTTTGATTTCTTTTTTGGCCAGAAAGGAAAGTATTTTGGCCCATAACTCAAATATTTCAACAGAGAATTTTGTTTTGGAAATGTCATCAGTTTGTTTTTTTTTTCTTTTTTTTTTCTTTTTTTTGTTCTCAAAAAATCAGATTCTTCAGTGAAGAAAAGCACCACTTCCCACCCCCCACACAAGGTAAAACTGTTAGCACTGCAAGATCCTATGTTGTACTTACCTCCGCTCCCTTAGCAGACCAGAACCTTACATGGTGTATGGAAACCAATGGAGCATTCAAACCCAGAGAACATCTGGTTTACAATATTTTCTTCTTGTTTATTCATGTTTGAGGTCCTAGAAACTTGTGCATTTGGGTCCATAAGTGCATGCGCGTGTGCATGTATGTCTGTTCTTATTTATTCTAAATATAAACTGTTTTCTGAAAGGACATTATTCATACTTAGATGAAAGAGCACTATCCTTAGTAGAAATTTGGCTCAAAACCTGAGCTTGACACAGAGTGCCATATTGGACTAAACCAAACTGTGGAAATAATGTTCTCCAAATACTGAGAAAGAGTCCAAGCATGGGTTGGTCCATTGCAAGGAAAGTTATGGATAATAAAAAAGATCCCAGCTTTGCTGCTTCGTTGAATCCCTCGTTATAGATAAAGCAGATGTCCTTTTTACACTATGTGATATGTAGGCAAAGAACCTGTCCCAGCTAGTGACATCTGAAAGGGACACTGCTTGGAAATACACACTTTTAGCTTGTGAACAGACAAAATTATGTGTGCACACACACACTCTATTTAGCTTAAACTGAATGATTTCTTATGAATTTTTCCATCAGCATCCAGATTTGACTGACTATGGAATTTCTACAGAACGGATGAAAAATGTTTTACTTTTAGGCTAAAGCGATGAGTGAGTCTGCAAAGGGAAACACCACAAAATGCAGCTTCAGCCCAAGAAGCTGAAGAGGCTCTATTACTATGCTCTTTATTTTTCATTGTTTTTGTGGGCAAGGTATGAAGCAAAATAGCTGTCTCTGTTTAGCTGCCTGAACAATAGAAAAGTTCATGCAGCTCTTGAGCTGAAATGTTTTTGACAGTTTTCAATTTGAGCTCTTTTGATTTGGTAAGAAATCTGCAAAAATATAATCTTGAAAATCACCAGTTTCATGCTTTATTCCTTTCTCAAAATGAGACTATATTGTCCAACTCCTCTTCACTTACTGTGTCTGAGGGAATCCTAGAGAATAGCTGGCAAGAATCAGTGCTGGGCTGTTGCTTAGGAACTGCCTGGGTTTCTATATTATTGCCTGATGTAACAGTTATATTGCCCGCTTGCATCTGTTAACAAGCAATACAACAGAATCCACAGGTACCAATAAAGAAATAAACCTGGCATTCGTTACTTCGCTTGAAAAGTCATCAGTGCTTTTTCTGGCTTGCCAACAAGGAGGAAAAAACATTTTGCTCAGGTGCTAATTAATAAAATAGGAGATGTACTGACTCTACAAATATCTGTTTTATTTAGATTTATTTATTTCACCCCCGGGGAAAATATGTTGTAAAGAATGTAGTGTATTAGTATAATTACAATTTTACATTGCCATAGAAAGGTACGAGGTACGAGCTGCGGTTTGTTGGGGTTTTTTTTGGCTGTAAGCTATAGTGTGGCAATATAACCATTCTTTTAATGTATTTTACATAGAATTAGCATGGGTTTGTTTATAAAAGCAGTAAGACAGGATATATCTATTGAGCACTGTTAGCAGACTCGGCAAACCCCAAGTTACAGATGAACTAGCTTACCTTAGGGGTATCAGTATTGCCAGCTCCAAGGGTGTAAAAAGGAGCAGATGGGATGATGAGAGCATGAGATGGACTCTGTGTCCACTTTCATGAAAAGTATTTATTTCTATATAAGAGATCAGGATTTAAAAAAAAAAAATCAACTTTCAGGGCTCACTTATTGAAGTTCCTCTTATAATAACAAGGGTTACATTTTTTTTTTTCCAGTGAAAGCCAGAACACAAATTCATATATTTTTCTATGTTGAGGCTATAAGGAAAGTCCTGAGATTTAAACTGAATTGAACTGGCAACCCAATGCAGCCTAAACCCCAGCAGCTCCCCCCTCACCTGTGACCCAAAGCCCAGCACAGCCCCTAGTAGACTCCTGGTCACTGCTGAGGCTTCAGTCCCACAGCCCCAGCAGGGTAAGAGGTGTGTTTAATTGGTGTTCACTGTCATCACGGTACACGTTCACTTGCCACGTGGGAATCGCACGCTCCCGTGAACACTCCCGACTGTACTGCTTTTACAAACCTACTCCCAGCAATGGCCTTCCTACATTTAGAAGAGACATAATAAAAATTATTTCAGCCCAACCCTGAGTTATTCAGCATAGGGAAAAGCACAGGAGGAGTTACTGGGAAGAGTAGACTCTGTGAGAGTTACTTTACATAAGTAAATCTTACTCATGTGAGTACAGCTACTGCTTAGATGATTATATTTTGTTCTATCCAGGAGCCTAGATTTTTAAGGCAAAACAGTTTAAACTTTTGTTTTGCCATTTGGCTCCTTCTCCACAGGCAGAGGTAGTGTGCTGGAGTGCTGTGAAAGCAGAGGTTGCTCCGTGAAAACAAACGAGGGGGTGTACGCTGGTTGCAAGGCGTGGGGATTTATGAATGCAACCCACATTAGTGTTAATGGGAGTTACACGCCTAAATCCCTGCCCTTCAACATGATAATTCATAATATACCCCTTAATTTTTAATTCACCAGGGTCTCAATTTTAAAGCATTTTCATATAGTTTGTCCTAATTATAATCGTTTTTAATGACAGCTTAAAAATTTCACATGACTGTCTTATCACGTACAGTACTTAATTTCTCAAGTGAACAGTTTCAATGTGGTGTATTCTGGGAATTTTGAGAACTAAAACACTAAGGAAAAAAACTACTTTGTATAATCAAATGAGATGTTATTCCAGTATGTTTAATATACACTGGAACAGAGTTTCTCTCAGTAATGATGGACATTTTGAAAAGTGCTTAGAACTAAGACTGTTTTTTTGTTTTGGAAAGTTATCATTGGCTTAATCTCAGTATTATGGACAAGGACTTTTTTTTTCTGGTCTATCTCTCATGGCCAGTACTAATGCAAAGTAGTAGGTAATTATTAGTTGACACAGGCTTTGGGGAGGTTTCAGACTGTGAATCATTTTTCCTTTTCTGTAGGACCTGACAAAGTCAAAATATACAGCAAAATATACAACATCATTATTTAGACACTCAACAGGCAAACACTTGCAGGTACAATTTGAAGGACAAATGACCAATTTCAGTGCACAGCCACACACACCCCATTTCAAATACTTGCCCTTGCCTTCAGTACGTCATTTGGGCAGGTAAAATAGTTGTGACTGGAATAACTGGTCCTGCATGGCACATCCTAACAGAAGGATATAGTGGGGCACATGCCATAGTGCCAACCTCCAGCAGCACCCCAAGGATCTGCTTAACCTTTTCATGTGTCCCACAAAGTGTCCCCACACGGGCCGTGGGGAGCCCAGCCACCGACTGCAATGGACAGAGTTAGATCAGCAACTGCTCCAAGTCCCGTTTGAATCATTTTCCTGCTCTGCAGCCAGAGCTTTAAGTTCTCTTATTTCAGTTTCTTGAACCAATGGCTTTCTGTTTTGCCTTTATGTTGACTAAATTGAGTCCTGTATTATTTTTAGCTCTTTACATTCAGAGGGAGTAATATATTTTTTACTATTTGCTGTTATAGGAAGGGCTGCTGCCAGCAAATAGATGAAGAAATATCACGCAAAACCAACCTAAACGACCTAAGAACGTAAGTGCCATTTTCAAGAGTGACAGAGGTGCTTAGACAATGACAAGCACCATTTTTAGTAATAGATTTTAGAGATTTTTTTTTTTAGTAATAGATTTTTTAATAGAGTAATAAAAAGTAATTACTTATCTAAGGATAGAGCAGAAGACTTAAAAATTCTCAACAATCAGCATTAGTAATTAATAATATTTTAAATATTTGATTTTAACCATGCTCAAGAAGGCATTTGTTTAGACATGGGAGATAATACTCCTCTGTGTTCTGAGGTAACTACATATCTCTGGAAACCTGAACAATTTAGGAGTGTTACAGAAAGTGACTGGGACTTGGACTTTAGTCATGAGCATGTTCTTGAAAATTTTGTCTGAAATCAAACTTTGCCCTGTGGCTAAATTTTGCATATGACTACCTAGTTTTCCATTAGTGGGTGAAAAAGAAAGTGCACTGTGTCCTAAACCACACAAAATGTTAGATGATGCCAGTATGTACTAGACTGTACTTGTATATGTATGTCCATATTTTATGTATTCTTTAATTACTGAACAACCATGACTATAGGGGGGAAATAACTTGCCAAATTAGTAGCCTTCAAACTGTCACTTTTTATAAAGAGTAAATGATAAAAAGAAATGTAGCACTCATTTGTTAGTCATTTTTATGGGTAGCTTTAAACTGTTTTGTATGTAGACTCCAGTTGTTGGTATTGTTTCCACTACAAGAAAAATAATTTGGCTGCCGCCGCAACATTTTAAGCTTTCACTGTTACCATAAAAACAATCCCCAGGAGATTTTTTTAGTCTCCTTGTATTGCTGGTTTGCAAGGATTTAGGAAGTAAAAGTTTAAAACTGCCTGGTAACAGACAAATCACTTTTAAAAGCCAGCATTGTACTGGCCTGGGAGTGCTATAGGAAAAGCTACAAGAAAGAAAGAAAAGAAAGAAAAGAAAGAAAAGAAAGAAAAGAAAGAAAAGAAAGAAAAGAAAGAAAAGAAAGAAAAGAAAGAAAAGAAAGAAAAGAAAGAAAAGAAAGAAAAGAAAGAAAAGAAAGAAAAGAAAGAAAAGAAAGAAAAGAAAGAAAGAAAGAAAGAAAGAAAGAAAGAAAGAAAGAAAGAAAGAAAGAAAGAAAGAAAGAAAGAAAGAAAGAAAGAAAGAAACTCACTCTACAGAAGCTAAGCAAGCCTAATTATTTTTTAAACAAATATATGGAGGTCATCTAAAACTGTGAATGCATGAGAGGGCTTTTCCTACATGTGAATTGTCAGATCCATGTTGGAATAAGCATCCAGGCAGGGATCTGCTTTGTAACACTGTTCCCAGTAGGAAGGCAGCTCAGCGTTTGGGTAATGTGCTTTCAAACAACAACGCACTTTTCTGAATTTATTAAGGCTGGAGTTTTCAAACTGGGCTACAGAGAGTTAGACCTGTCTTGTGACAGCACAGGGCTCTCTGTGGTCAAGAGTTTTGGTGTAGTCTGGGGCTTTTTGGGTAAACATGTTAAATTACACATTTTTCAACAACCTGAGATAAAATTCTGTGCTTTTGTAATTTTGGTGGAGGGGTATATCCGTAATGAAAGTGTTGCCTGAAGTCTTTGAATTTTCTGAAGAGAAGAGACAAGGATTTTCAGTGGAGTACAAGAATGAGAGGAACAAAAGTCCCACTGGGATTTAAAGGGATTTGGGTGTTCAGCTCCTACAGACTCCTTGAAAATCCCAGTCCTCCTTTGTAAACGAGGGCTGAATCTTGACAGATTTGGTGGTTCAGTTTGGCTGGTTCTCCACATCCGCTCAGGTTGGAAGCTGGCCCGGGAATTTCGTTAGACCATGAGAAGTTTCCAGGAGAGTTTTCAGCTCTTGGTTCCCAGGTATCTGAGGCTTTGCCACTTCCACTTCCCCCAGCCAGAAAGCACAGAGACGTGCAACCGTTTGCGAAAAAGGCTGGCCAAACCCTTTCTGAATCAAAGGAATATTCATATTTTGGATCAAAGACTAGGGGAAAGATTTGACTAGCTCCTGCTTTCTCTGTCCTGTGCTGCCAATGTCTGGTCCTGAATTATATCCATTGGCCAAGGCAGAATATCTTATTGAGGTTATTTTTTAGTAGAAGTAAAATAAATAATATCAGTTTTTGCTCCTTAGGAGGAACCATGCAAAACGGTTTTTTAGCATATTTTGTTTTCAAGACTCGAAGTCTCCATTTTCAAATCAGTGTGCCTACAGCCAGGCTCCAAAATACATCTTGATGCATGCAGCCAAGCAAGCATCTTTCTATGGAAAACCGTTGAGCACCTGCTGCTGCTCCTTCTGACATTCATCTCATGGCAAACAAAGTCATTTTTGAACAGGCCAAGCACTTCCATCTGGCCTCAAAGATCTTTCCAGGACCTGAGATCAAGCTGAGGAAGGTGCAGTCATAGACAATGACGTTGATGCATTTACTCTGGGGTGGCCCTTGGAGTTTAGCTGTGTCCCAGGCACACAGCTAGTGCAGAACAAAAAGACGGTCGCTGTGTCAGAGGGCTCACGCTGAACGTGCCAGACTCCACATTACACTCTCAAAAGGCTAAAACAACTCTCCAGCAATTAGCACGTGTAAAGCCCTCAGCTATTTATGTCCTAGGAAATAGCTTGGATTTTATTATTTTTGGGTTAAGCCATTCCAAACGGCAGAGCAGCAGTTATTTGTCTGCCATCTATTGATGTGCTGTCTTGATCTTTAATCGAGGCCGAGGGGGATACATTTCCACCTTTAATCCTTCAAACTTTCTAATGCTTTCATGTACAAATGCATACAGTAACTTGGCGTTAGCATTCCACAAATATGCAAATTGTCTGTCAGATTGGACAGGCTGCATGCATTTGAAGTTGTGTTGACAGCCTACAGAAAAAAGACATTCTCAGCTCAAACATGAACAAGATGTTTATATCCTTTTTCCCTAAAAACATACATTTTATGTTTTAAGCAGAGATGGGAGCAAACTGCAAAATTTGGATCAAGACATCTTTTGCACCCATAAAATTTGGGGATGTCTGCATCAGGGGATTTTGATTCAGTTGGCTCTTGGAAGGGGGAAATTCAGCTCGGATCTGGCTTATGTTCCAGTCTTCACAAAATACAGAGGGAATTTGCACATGAGCCTCTGTTTCCAAGTAGGTTAACGCATAAAAGAAGCAGCTCAGAAGGTGTCATCGTGCTCTAGATGCAGTGAGCTTTGCAGTTGGTGGCAACAGCAGTTACCTGACAAAGTACCATCTTGCCAGTCAACAGAAAAGAAAGCTGTAGAGCCTAGCATCCTTCCTGGCCAGGAGAACGAGAACCAGAAACAGCAGTGGTGAGATCTACTGAATGCTTGTTATGTAGAGAGCACTGATAGGCAGAGATGCAAAAGACCAGGGTGTAGATTAGGCATCTACCTTCACAATTCAGACCCTCAGAAACTCTCACCTAGGGGCTGCAGAGTCCTTCAGACCCTCCAAAGGCATCAACACATGCAGATATTGGTATGAACCCAGATGTACTTGTATTCTGCTTTTAAGTACATGCCACAGATCATGCAGCCTCATAAAAGCAACCTGCTTATCTCCTTAGCTTCAAACTTTACAAATCAAGAGTCTTAATGTATTTCACCAGCAAGGCTATAGACAACTGTCCTCTGTGACAAAATATGTCTAAGTATTTTAACTAAAACAGATTTGGTACACAAATTTAACTAAATTCTCTGCTTTGAAGTGAAGAACTGAACTCCCTCCTTTACTCCTAGGCTACCATGTGGGTAGAGCAAACTAGAAGCCCATGGCTCTTGCATATTGTTCGCTCCAATTAAGTATTAGCCTAAATTGTGACTCGACATGGAAAAAAATTGCTGTTCTATAACTGAGTGCATTGAGAGCTGTGATTCAGATGGGAATCTTGTCTAAAAGAGCTCCATTTTGACACTCTGCACCTGGACATCCTGCACAAAGCATCATAAGATCAGGAGCAAAAAGATTTGTCTCTGGAATAATTTGTCCTGGTTTACAGACTTCTTCTGCAGCTCATCAAAAAATTAGTTTCAGTGGTAAGGATCCATTGAAGAAAGCAGGAAGTATCCCACATGGTGTCAAGGCCCCACAAAGCTCAAGAACTTGTGAAGTAATGAGTCCCTTCAGAGCACAAGTTGAAATTCTGTCAATTAAAGACCTTTGCTGCAGCAAACCACAGATGATTTGAAGGAGTGGAAAGTTGAAAGAGAGAAAATTAAGAACTTTAAATGCATTTTATGAAAACACTAGAGTTTTCCTTTCTTCACTGTCAGAAAACTGAAGAGAAAACTTTAGACTTGGGATCCTCCAGCATTCACTAGCTGATTTCTTGTGCTTGTGCAAGTTGGGCATGCCCATGACACCACAAGAGCTTGGGTACCAAGCACCTTGGATCTTGCAGGAGCTGCCTGGGGATCCACTCTTTGCTGCGCAGCTCCCACGAACCCAGCCCTAGCAACCTCCTGACTCATTCTTATTTGCAAAAAGCATGTGCTTTAGGTTTTCCCTGTGGCAGGGAATGTTATGAAGCCATCCTATCTGTAGACTCGCTGGTTGCTTTCTGGCACTTGTGCATTGACCAGTTTCTGGGTCATATGCCAGAGCTGTCTGCTGAGACACCAAACTCTGGCCAAAGACCCTCACTTCACATTCCAGCTTGGTGAATGCTGGGTAACTGTTAACTTAATCAGGCAGGCAAAATTACTAACATAAGGCCATCGAGTATAGAAACAAGGTCACTTCATATCTCTCTGGAGAGCCTTGTAAGGCTGGAGCTGCTCAGTGTGCCCCAGAGCAGCAGGGGAGCTCGTGAAGCGTGTGCTGGTATTATGGAATTCAATCTTAAGTTATGCTAGCCCATACTTAAACAGCCATTTCAGAGGCTTAATTCTCTTGTATGGGTACAGATTGTTTGCCAACGACAACAGCGCCGAGGAGATCGGCAGCGTCAGATGGCATACCTTCAAAGAATGTTCTTTGATAGCTTCCCAAAAGTAAAGAAAGGACAACTGGTGCCAGAAAAATGGCTCAGAATAGGAATGAGAAACCTAGTTGTAAAGAACAATAAGTGTATTGGGAGCCTGGTCTGACAAACAGGAACATAAATGCTTGCAGGATAGGGCCTCAGAGCTGCTACGATGCCAATGATTCGTGTGGTCTTCAAGAGAGTTGACAGCAGGAACTATGCCTTTGCTTACTTCGTGAGAGTAGATAACTCAGTAAGAGCAGAGAAATCATTTGACAGAGGCCAGATTCAGAAGGCATCTGAAATGTCTTTCTTTAAAGATAATCGTGTTAGGAATCAAAAGGGGTCTAATGTTAGAGACTTGCCTTTCAAATGCAACAAATGATTATACCTGTCAAGATTTATGGACAGATTTATTTATGTTGACAGAGGGACCACTAATAGTTTGACAAATGAGAAGTCTTGACAGATACAACAGATATGTTCAAGTGTATTTCCTCCTGTTTGAAATAGGAAATGAGTGAGTTATGACAAGCCTGTAATGTATATTGATATGACTACTCCTAGGCTCTATCCACAGAAGTAGATGCATTCTATGGCGCTGGATACTGAACTGGAAAGTCAGTTATAACCATAATCATCAGCAACCCTCTATCGTTCTCCATCAAGAATGCATTTAAAAGAGCTAATTTAGAGAAAACAGGAAGGAAAGCTTTTCCAGGTGGTACTTCTGGATGGAAAACGTACCTTCCAAAGTAAGGCAAGAATCTGGAGGAAAGAAATATTAGTATCTCAGGAAGCTCTATATTTAGAATGATTGCTAGCCAGGAACTTTTCATATAAACTCACAGCAAACCTAGTACTTCTCCTCAGTACAGAGTGCCAGGCATCATTGTACCATTGAGGCTTCTGGTCAGCTCCAGCCAAGAAAGCAGATCTATCCCCAGGACTGCTGCAATCCTACAGCAGAGAACAATTCTACACTAAAAACCCGTTCAGAAAAGGTATAGAAAAGCTATCACTATGCATTAGTGCCTGATCAAAGGCCAATCCAACAACTGGAAAGACACCAACAGCTTCAACGGACTTTGCCTCAGGCTCTGAGATCTTTCAGGAGTTTTCTATAGCAGTGTGCAACCATTACATCTCCAACTGTGAAATACAGAACAATCCGTTAAGTGTTGCTCTACCATGCAGCAGCCTTTAAATGCTACTTTCATTTAACAGACAGCAAGTGACTCCTCATTTAAGTACAAGATTTCCCACCTTCTCACAGCGTGACTGACTCTGGACAAGCCAAGCGAGGAGAGACTGGAAGAAGAATCCCTCTTTGTTGCTCTAAGGGCTGCCATCCTTGCCAAGCGGGACCGTGGTAAATGTTGATGAAACGACACTTGGTACAAGACCAGTGTCTCTCGTGTGTGGTTGGTTTAGGAGCCAGACCCACATTTTCAAACAACAATGGGACGAAATTACCATGTTCCCCAAGGCTTTGCAATAAACACAAACAAGCAATTAAACAAACACATGCTCTTGTCACTCAGCAATTAAACCGTTTCCTGATCCCTTAATAAAAGCTGATCAAGTTTCCACGTATTAGTGTGACTTTGCACACTCAGTCGGTTTATCGCATTAAGAACCCATTCTGCGTCTTTGGCCGATTAAAGTCAATCCGGCTACCCTCCCTGGAGATCCCTTCAGGAAGGGGTAGGTAGAAGGCATTTTTGAACCAGGAATATGTCTGACATCGAAATGCATTTAACTAAAGCACAATGGGTAATGTTGTTCATGCAAAAACATTTTGGTGTTTCAAAAAACCATTAGAGGGCATCAAGGGAGGACTGGAGTTTTGAAAAAGAATGAACCTTGACAGGCTAAACTAACTATGGCTCTTTCACCAGCACACTTGCTTGCCTGGAAAAGTCCAGAAGGTCTATTAATTATTTTGGATTTGTTCGTGGAAGTCATCTGAGCTGACAATTGCCAGTTGCATCAGTTTGTGACATTCCAGGGGCTGATGGTGCCATCTCCTTCATACAAATCTCTTAAATTACTAATATGCTGAAGTATCTCATCTTAAAACCCACTCTCCTTTATCAATTTTGCATCTGGTTTTCTCTGAGGTCGAAAAACAAAGCACACCCCAAACACTTACCTCCTTGCCAGTCATTTTATGCGTGCTGTTCTTTGTTAAAAAAAAACCAAACCCAAACCAACAAAAGTCTGCTCTGTAATTACCAGACACAGCTGTGGGAGTGGTTAATCTTTTAAAGCAACATTATGAATTATAATACCAAGTGTATACTTCACTGTGGTAATCCTGCAGTAATGCAAGCAATATTAGCATGTTCTGGGAGGCAGAGTACTGCCAGGGGACCAGGGATGCTTGCAGGAGAAGAAAAGGGGAAGATTTCACAGTAATGAAAACGATGTTGTGTTTAGTCCCACAAGCTAAAAACAAACTAAATATTTATGATAAAGGAAAAGAATAAGGAGGATTATGGTGTCATTCACTGTAGAATAAAATATTACCTAATCTAAACATTTACATAAATAACAGAAGGATAATGCATGCTGAATTTAGATGGATCAAAGAGAGGAGGAAATTAACTGTAACAGTGTAAGCGTTGCTGTGTGCAGCAGTGGGTGCTCTTGGGGCTGGGTACCTCATCAGAGCGGGACCCCCAACAACATTTGGCACTACCAGACCTCAAATAGAGCTACAAAGAATAGAAAAGTGTTTTCCTGATCTTTGGTGGAAAAGAATCCAACTCCAGTCAAGGAGGTGGTTTTCTGGTGTAGACTTCTACCACCTGAAGTGAAAAAAATGACATTAGTGGATAGTACTGGTTGGCTCTTAGGGACCTGAAAGGAGATGGAGCCAGCTGAAATGAAGTGTAGGCACCTGAATTTCACCCAGGTTCCCAGGTCCATTGCTGCTGAGCTCTGGTAGCAGATGATCTTTTTGTTGTGCCTCATTTTTTTGACCTTCTGGCTCCCTGGGGCCTCAAGCTCGGCTCTGGCCAGACCCAGAAACCTCATTTGGATGGAGCTGTCAGGCTCAGCACCTGTCCCCACCGTGCTACCTGATGGGCAGAAACAGGTCTCCAATGGTCCCCAAGCTCCAGGCTCTCCTAATGACACAAAACCTGGGCTCACGTCCCTTCCGCATGGAAATAGCTGTTAAAGCATTTTTTCCTCAATGCTAGCTTCACTCAGCAGTGCTTGCCCTCCAGCCCAACGAGCCTTGCAGGACCCCTGTGGTAGTCCCAGTCCCACTGAAGTCCTTGGGTTTGTTTTAGGGCAGATGTCTGCAGGTAGATAGATAACTCACTGCAGGATCCTGGCCAAATTCTTCTGGAGGTAGTGGTGACATGATTTAACCACATCTTTCTGCAGCTGAATCACAGCTCTGTTTAAAGTCTTCTTCATTCAAGGTCAAATTAAGAGTTCATTAACTAGTTATATTAAATTTCCAGTTCTTTGCATTTGGTTTCTACTTTGAAAGAGAAAAGAATGTATGCAAGGGAGTAAAATAAAAATAATTTCACTTATTAGGTAACATTTGAGGTAGCTTTATTTCAGTATCCTAATAAAAAGTAATGATATTCCTGTAGAATTTGAACCCTCCTAGAGAATCCCATAACAAAGCTATCATTCTCCCATAATATTTTTAAAGCAATTCAACAAATTTATGAAAAAAACCCAACTTCAGACACAGCATAAGTATTTCATAAGGAACAGTCTACAAAAGTGACACTGTAGACACAGCATTGTAACGTACTACATATACCTAAATATTATTCAGCAAAGTGATTCTTTTAGAACCATAGTAGCACTTTTGGGTAGAAGAATGCCAACATGAGGGAGGGCATTTAGTCACTCTGGTGTTTCTCCAAACCTAACTACAAAGTCCTGACTGATGATATTCTGCAAACAGACTCAAACTGGAATTCAAGCTACTACGAGGCTGTGCATTTAAGCACAGGTAGTAAACTGCTGTGCAACTGTTTGAGGGAGAATTGATTTTTCTCTGGTTGAAATGTGTGAAGATCTCATGGTTTATCCGAAGAAGTAAACGTAAAGATAACAGTTTGGTAACCCAGGGTGATGTTTACAACTGTACTGAATGTGACAGCTTTCAAAGTATTATGTATATTTCTAAGGCTGTACATGTACAGCTCTGACAGCATGTCAGTTATAATTCGTGTAAAAAATGGATGTAATTTATTATGGTTCAAATATAGAATAAACTATATAAATGCTTCACTATAAAATACTTAATTTCCTCACTGCTGAGGGGCTCATCTGCATTCTAAATAGTGGTAACGATCTTTTAATTGAATCAGTTTTTCTTCCCTTTTACTGTCAGCTTCAACTTGACTTGCTAGGGTTAAAATAGATGCACAGAACTAGAGGAAATTCTGTGATTCTGTGAAATCTCTAAACAATAGAGGAGAGTCTTAACCACAAACAGGACAACTACGCTACCAGAAGTTAGGGGTGAGCTGGGTTTTCGTGTTCTGGGGGAGCAGCGGTGGAGGTTGCTCATGTGTGATTGACGGAACTCGTGGATAATATCGGTTGGCAGACATTAGTAACACTTTGTCTCACTTTTTGCTCAGTTGTTCACTTTTCTGCATTTGGCATGTTTTCATGTTTTTAATAGGAATTTTTCAGCCGTGCATCTTTGACATGAAATAGTATGAAATTTGATGCCCCTGATTTTGAAGTATTTTATAACTGGCTGTATATGACATTAGTACAAAACTTATCATTTGGAATTATCGTCTTCGAAAGTAGCTTGCTTTTCAAGCTTCTTTATTTCCTGATCCCATGCACAGCAGAGAAATTTGTATGAATATTTGCACTTAATTCTGATTTCATCCTAATATATAGCCAGAGAAACTTCACTAGACTAAGTACTGGATTAAACAGGGCTAGGATTCAAAATTATCTCTCTATAGTTGAACCTTAACATGAATATTGAAATTAACTTCTGCAAGACATAATACAGGAAAAAATGACCAAAAGTACTAACAGTACAGGAAAAAATGCCCAGAAGAACTCAAAGAACTACTTGCTTCTATTTTGTAGTGAGTTATCTATCATTTTTCACCTGTCCTTTGATTATATAAAGGTCTCATCTATAAAGTGCAAGTGAGACACAAGGTTTAAACAACATTTGTGGTTCTTTTTAGACTGGGAAGCTGTCTGCATCTGAGCCCTTCAGCTAAATGCTGAGAGATTTTATAAAAAAAATTATATTGGTCTTCTTGGTATTAATATTTGATTGTGCCCATGAGTTTCTGACTATTACAGCCAAACACAGAGGACACAGACTTAAGATGACTACTGATGCAATTAAACATCTTTACCTTCCATCACTCTAGAAGTAAGAGGACAGTGAAAGTATTCACCTTTGTAAGCAGAATTTGCATTGAGAAATGACATTGTTCCACAAAATCTTGTATTCACATGC